>QEWY01003119.1:617620-645579 GCA_006503575.1 Baylisascaris schroederi
AAAAAAACGTTGAATTATTTAGCAAAACTTTGAACTCAATCTTGCATTTTTCATTGAGAGTTTTGCAATTGAATATCAATTCGTTTAACGATTAAATGATTATTTTTAAGTGGTTTAAAATAATATATTCGATAAAATTATAAAATATCGGTTTAAAAAAATAAAAATATCAACGTTATTCCTTTTTTTTTGATAATCAAAAGTTATATTTGCATGTTTTTTTAATAATTTCTTCTATAGTTTGCATGTATATTTTTTTGTTCTGTTTACTGATAAGCTCGCCGATAGTTTAGTTAGTTGAGAATGGTGTAACAAATTTCCGTTCCACAATCGTTTGCTTTGGCTTGGCTCCACCTTTTATTACCCTTCTTTCCCCACCCCTCTTTCACCTTCCTTTCCCAGCTTCCCCTCCCCTCACCCCCATTCCGGATACCCTCCCTTGCTCGAGAACCAAGGAATGTCACATTGCTATGGAATGCTCTCAGTGATTGATCTATACGAGTGATATGTTGGCTATATGTAGTGATATTAACTGTTGTGACTGCGGTGTTTTGCTTACGAATATTAGAGGTTGACGATAATTCAGCGGTCATTTTGCATATTAGTGGACAATCCGAACTGAATTAACTCACTCAGTATAAATATTTAAATTTCATAAGTTTTATTTTCGTTCTATGAGAGTGCGATAGTTTTTTTAATGCTGTAATTGGTAGTCTTTTATTGAGTTTGAATGAAGAAAGGTGAGGGGAATATTTTTCGTCTTATGAGAAGTGAGGAATAAAGTATTGAAATTGCATTTTCGAATACAATTTTACGATGACCGGTTGGCCTTATAAAAGTGTCTATAGACTATGAATAATGGAAGGTACACGAGGGAGATAGGTATATTTCGATTACTATATGATAAATAGATTTCACCATATGAGAATATAGGTGTATCACCTTGTAGACGTATGTCACAGACAGGTGAGAGGTAGCAACATGCTATGTGATTGAAAATTTTGTAATAACTAAGTTGCATCGACTATAACGAAGCCATATTTCACCAACTATTGTAGGGTGAATGTCCAACTATTGATGCGACCTTCCTATAGTCGATGATCATGGATGTTGTTCCGACGATTTTTTGCCGGTGCATGCTGAGGTTAATAATAGCCCGAGGCTAGGTCATAATGATTGCATCATTTGCGTCACTTGACCTCCTTACATAGGTATCGTGAAAACTCGGTCATCACAAGAAAGATGAGTGCAGTTCGGCAAGATATTTCGAGGGATTACGATGTAACATACTGTCACGATTGGCCTAAATTGTATTATTTTCTATGTTAATATCTTACTATTCTAATTTATTAGTTGAACTTTGTTACTTGTATGTATTTACAAGAAAGATATAGTATCTACGTTAGGGAATTCATAACCCCTGATTTTTTTAAAATTTCTACGGTATTCTATTCGACGTTTGATTTGAATGCGCTGATTTCGAAGACAATATGTTGAAAAAATATTCAAATTAATGTGTTTAATAATTAAAGGTGAAAAGTGATCGTAAACACGGTTTCATCGAGTGGAACTTCGTCATCAACGATGGAGATGCGTAGCAACAAAAGATGGTTCGAGGAGGTAATTTTGTTGTTTTTTGAAGTGTTTTTATCTAAAGCTTAGCCCCCACCAGGTTGTCACTTCATTACCTAAAGCATTTTTCAGCTGCCGATTGTGTATTTCCACTTTGATTTAGTACAAAGAGACTCTTAAAGAATTTCGATACTTCGGAAGCTATTGTATTCCGACGTTCTGTCGTCTGACATTCGATTGGATGATTTCCTGTTGCTGAATAATTTTCGTGCAAAGAAAAAAGACCACATTCTATGAGTTAGTAGTTTGCACAATTATAAAAGCGGTTAAATTTTTCCCCAAAATTAGTGGGCGATCTTGAAAATTCGTAAAGAAAATAGTCGTACAAGGTACACCGTACTATCTAATCTTGTTGTTCTAAATTTAGCGGCTCTTGGGTTGAAAGTCTCGGATAAGCAGACAGCCGCACAATTTTCTATGTTGTTTATGAAGAGTTGAATGTATCAACGATTTTTAGCAATGTCTATAATCGATCAGTAATTTCTGTCACTTCCTGGCAAAAAACTATAAATTAATTCCTATCGTTTGTTGCTGAATTTTTCATGTTTTATTAGTGAATCAAAAAGATCTTTACTACAGGCTTTTTCGCAGTAATTTAACACTCATTTCGTTAAGCAGCCTTCTGTGATTTATGTTTTTCTTTGTTTTTTTAATTTTGGTTTTTTTTATATTTCCGGTTCTATCAGTGTATTTTAATTTTTAAAGTATTTCTTACTAAGTGTAAAAATATTTTATTGTTATATTATGAAAAATAAATATTTAGCAACATAAAAGCAAGTCAAGAAAAAGTAGATATAAATGTTAGGGTGTTATACCTTTTTTCTCTCAAAAAGATCTATCATATTTGATTGTTTAATGATGGGAATTCTTTGAGGAAGCTGACTCGTCGAAGAAGAGAACTCCGAGAACCCCATCAAGACGTGCATCAATTTTTGGTCTTTTTCAATTTCGTCGTCAAGGAATGAGTACATCGGTAAGGAAATGTTTATTGCCTTTCCAGCTTATTTACATTTTTTACTATATAATGATTGGTTAATTAAAACCGCACCTTCCTCCCCAATTATTTTCAACTTTATGGGTAGCTTTGCAGGTAAGTAACAGGTGAGAAGCGTCATCGGAAGTATTTTTTTATTTTCTTCGTAATAATTAGCAGCGGAATCGCTTAGAAGATCTATTTTTTTATTATTTAATTCAACGATTTAATTAGTCCTTTAATTGTTTAATTCAACAATTTAATTAATCAAAATTTGTATTTACATTTTATAAGTACAAATTCGGGTCGTTTTCAGGACCTTAAAGAGAATAGAAGTAAACGACGAAGTGATTTGCTTAAAAGAACAATAACAACGATCGTTGATAGTGACGATGGTGACGAATTTTACACCCCTCATTGTGGAGCAACTCAAGAGCGACATCCAGCGAAGAAAGCGAAACGAGTCCTTGGTATTGATTCACCTGTTTTTGCGAGGTAAGTCTTGCATTCATTTTTGGAATTTATTAATATTACAACGAATATAAATTCAAGTGAGAAGGAATTGCTAGTTCGAAATTTGAGCAAGCGATTGGAAGATTTGTACTGATTTACTGAAGTTTGCAATTTGCAATTTTTTTGTTCCTTTTAGAGCAGTATTTCCGAATAAAATATGGGAAAACACGCCAGGCTTTATAGTTCATGCATTATAGTTCGACTTCACCAACCAGTCGATTAGAGCAATATTTTTAGAAAACGATAATATAACGGCTGATAATGTGGTTATATTCTATCAGCATCAGAAAAATTCGCTTTTCTCAGGTATATCCGCTTGACGCATAAATTTTATGGCAGTACACTAGTGGTAACTCATGAAGAATATGATCAGTAGAAAGGAAATTTGCATATAAGGTATTGATTATGCTTATCACCCTCAACGTTTATACTTTTATAATTGGTCGTTTGATGGAGGATAGGTGGACAGACGCAAATAAGTGCAAATAAAGTATCTCTCTATAAATCAAGAGAAGATGGGCAATGTTGGATATATTTAGATGGGTTGAACTTTGATTGAGGCTACCAATTTATGATAGTTTTAAATAATAATCGGTGTTGCGTTATCCATATATCCATTTCTCTATGATGCACTTATCCGTATAATTAGATTCACAGTCATACATAAGTAACTTATTTTTGTGTCGCAAAATCGAGTCACCGCGGTCGGTCATTACAGCGGTCGATTGGTCGCTTCATTTTTACGATACTAGACCAACAAATGCCATTGATTTTTTTCCAAATATGCAAATTTTTTGCATCTGATGTAAAACATCAAGAAATGATGCCTAATATTATCCACTGATTGCGCGATGATGGGTCGAATTCGCCAACTGCTTTCATTCAGATCAGAGAGAAAGGATCGAACGAAAGCTGGACGAAGTGTGGAGGAGCACGTTGCGACGCCAGTTGCAAATCTCGACTCAGATGCTCCGAAAATGGCTCCTTTGGCGAATCCAAGCGAATTCAGCGAGGTTTTTTTTATCATTTTACTTCTTTTATATGCAAATATTTTTGTGCGTTTTTTTACACATTAGAGAGATCGCTGTCTTACCGATGCATTGTTTCTGCGCATGTATGTGAATGTCTGTTGGTGCTTGTCTGTCTGTCGAACAGCTTCGACCCGCGAGGTTGCAAACAACGATATAAAATTTTGTTGCATATCATTTGTCGCTTCACTTTGTTTTGATTGATTATGTGATGTATGTAATTTTTGATGTTATTCTACGATCTACTTCCTATAGAAACAACGATTTTCTTGGATGGGAATTTGTGCAGTAGTACATTCATGTAAAAAGGCGCACAGATAGACGTTGCTTTATTTTTCCTTTTTTTATTATTTTATATTTTTTAAAATTTTTTTTCTCGACTATTCATAAGACCGGTTGGTCCATCCAAGTGGGCTACAAAAGGCACATATCGTTCAATCACCGTGGTTCGCTATTATTTCGATTCTATTTTATTATCGTTTCTTTTATCGGCATCTTCATTAAATGTTTTGATCAAAGCAATCAACTTTGTGGATTTTATTTCCCGTTATCGTTTTTTAGTTCTCGGTTGAATTCACGATGGCTTTTGCCTATTCAGTTTTAAGATATGCCATTCACTGTGGCTCCGTTTTCCTCTCTTTCCTTATGATCTTAGCATTCCTCTCTCTCCGACTCTCTTTTTCTCTGCTTATGGTACTTACCATCCTTATTTCTTCGCCTTCTTCCCTCTATCGTTCTTGCCATTCCTGTTTTTCGTCTTTTTGTCTGTTTGTCTGTGTTTCCGTTGTTTCTATTTCTTCATCTTCCTCTTTTTCTTCATATGTTAATTGTTCTTGCCGTTCATCTGCCTTCTTCTTTCCCTCCTTTCGTTATACTTCCCACCATTTATAGTTCTCTGTCTTTCTTATTTCCTTTCTCTCTTTGCGACTGCTGCCGTCCTTATTTCTCCATCTCTGTCTCTTCCTTTCTTCATTTATTGTTTTCTTCATTTCATTTATTGTTTCATAATTCTGCATCTAATCCTCTTCTTTCTATCCTTCACTGTCTTTGCATCAATCTACTAGCTCATCCAGCAATGTCATTTTTATTGAGAATGGGATACGATCACTACTCCCTTGCATATCCCTTCCGCAGATGATAGAATAACCTTTTTAAATGATCCGATTGATATGCTCGATGTAGAAGTCTCCCTATAGCAAGTTAAGGATATCCGTATGGCCACTAATTTTATCATTCTCTTCTGGAACTTTCCACTGATGCATTTCCGTCTTCCGGAATGTTCCGGAACTTCCCCCACTTCGTCATTTTGTGACCTCTCTTCCGGAACAGTATTTCCGCTGGTCTAGTTAGAGAGCATTCTGCCCGTCCGTTAGTGATCAGCTTCGCTAGGCTGTATCTAGATTGCTCTAAACAAAGTGACTAACTTTCAGGGACAAGAGGATACCACTCAAGAAAGCGATTCATCACCATTGCCCACTGTTAGCGAGGATTCGTTTGTTACACCGGAAGTGATGGCCACACATCCTCATTCGAAAGTGAGTAGATTATATCATAACATGCTAGCATTTTGTTTTTTTTTACGAATTTTGAGTGGTAGGGCGACGTTGAAGTTATTTGCTTTTATTAATCTAGTTAATTAGCGCTATTTGAAGGAATTAAATTTCGAGCATATAAGCGAGCGATTGGCCGCTTGATATAAATTTTCTGAAGTGGGTATTCAAATTTATGAAAATATTCAAATTTTGTAACCTAAAGAGGAATTGCAAGTGAAGTTTATTTATTGCGTTGTTATATGAAAGTACATGCAGAATGCATAATTCATTTCTTTTCCATGATATAATAGTTGTGCTTCCTGAAGTGTATACTGATGTTAGCAACCATTCAAGAACGAGTAGAGCTAATTTGAATATTTCAGAGGTGCAATTTCCCCATTGTGAGAAAATTTAGGTCAATTGTTATTCTCAATTCTTATTAGTTCTTCTTGTGGAATTATATTTTCTTGAAGCAGTAAGTAAGGGCACGTACATCATAATATGAAAAATCTGCACTGAGGCAACTATTGAAAGTGGTTATCTAACCTAATAGGTTACTAATTGATTATATCAGTCGTAATTTAGCTCAGTATAACAGTGAGTAGATGCTTACATTAAGGATCTAAGATGATCATTGCTTAACCTGAGGCTCTAGTTTGTTACATTTGAAGTATTGTGAAAATATTTAAAGCTGAAACGATCATCGAGTCATATTTCGAAGGATTCTCCATTGGCCATATTTGGTCATTCGTTTTCATCGGTTCGACTCCGTTCCACTACGACCAACAACTTATTTGAAAGTCACCCATCTATGCATTCGATGACATCCGTGCAAGAGGAAACTTCTGATCTACAATCGCTAAAAGGTGAAATTCCCATTGTTTGTTCTTTTTATATTTTTCATTTATTATCAAAATTCATCGTTGATTTATATTTACTCATCAGAAAAGTTTTGCAAAATGATAGAAATTGTTAGCGATACTAAACTGCAAAGTTAGTAACTCTTTTGGGAGTTTAGATGGACGATATAAGGCAATGACTTATAACATATCCAATTTTTTGAATTTTTATGCTGTTGCAAATAGCGATTTTCCCTTGAAATTTAAATCATATAATAAAAGAAGTATAGAAAAATATGGATTTGAATTTTAATAGTGACCATCGTTGTACAAACTTTTTTAAGATTTGCGTATGATGGACGTAGTATTGTTTAGTCGATTAAATGAAGCAAATGATGGACAGTGGTCACTTGAAAATGTAAATTGCATGAACGTTTCGTATTATTTGGCCCGTTTTCCATGTAATCAGTGACTTGTCGGTCTTTTTAACTAGTGTAGAGAGCTAAAGTAATACAAAGAAAGTATGTTTATTTCTTTAAAAAAATTTTTTTATGGTCTTTAACTAAAAACTCACTGAGTTTCTTAATTATGCAAATTTTATGGTATCATTTTCCTAGGGATATCAGTCGAGAAATTACGAGGAGTATGAAAAATGCTTAGATCATCTCATCGAGAAGGTAAAAATAAATAACTTTTAGAAGGAAATGTTCTATGTACACCTGTTGGTAGATCCTCGATGCATCCAAGAAATCGGCGTGCGCTTTCACAACAAATTGAATCTCGCGTATCAATCGTGGCCAGCGCCATAATAAAGGGAATTACTACGGGCACACGCACTAAACCACCTCCACCTACTGCACGTCGTACGAAGTCAACTCAAAAACTTAATTCTGACTGCACAGGTTAGGAATTTTTTGTTCTTTTAATTGTTAACAAAAAAGGCGAATTTACCGAAGTGGTCGAAATGTAGCGTATAAGCCTTCGGATAGGATTACAATTAGATAAGGCAGCACTTCTTAGGTAAATTGTTACGGCTGTGTGGTAAGGAACTTGCTGTATTAGCTTTAGATCTTTCCTGAATGTGTAGTTGCCTGGACATGCTTCCTTGATTTATGCATCAAAGGATACATGATTTGTGTATGGATACAAGAGTTCATTCCTTCCATAATACAAAGATTTACAAAAGTTTAGGTGCTAAAGTCTTGAAGTATTTAAAGAATTGATGTATATATAAAATGTGAGACTTATAAAAACCAGAGAGGTTTTTTGTTCCATCTTTCATAAACTATTGCGTGAGATTCTTAAAGCTATTATGGCCACTATTGGCCATTATTATTGGCAAAAAAGTCGCGTATATCCCACTCATTTAACCCCATAACTCTCTTTTGTGAGGCTCTGCTATCACAGCCTTATCAATGCTTAAATTTTTGCATTAGTACAGTTGAAGTGGCGAATTTGCATTTGTGATGATCCTCTAATTGAGTTTCATTTAGAGCTGATTGATATTAACTGAACAGGTTGAACTCTTTTTTAGTTATATTTGCCGGGAAATTTCACCTTTCCTAGTTTGTCTGATCGGTTTTACGATCCGTGAACTTTGCCTGACGTGATTACTCTAAAAGTTGGGTAATTTTTACAGTAATCACATTACTGTAAAAAAGGAATCACAAAATGCGCAGTTCTTTTTGCATAGGAAAACAAGACTGACAAAGTTTGATAAAATGCAACTATTCGAATGTATAAGTGATATCTGCTATATTTTTATAATAAATGTGGAGTAATTTTGAAGGTAAAGTTGGTGGCGCCGAAAAATGTTTCGTTGATGGGAAGCAGACAACAAAAGCTCGAGGTATGATGCTTCTTATTTGAAAAATACAGTCGTTTCGCTTTTTGATTTTGTATAGACTTTAGTGTTTTAACCTGATATTCTATTACATTCTTCTTTTACGTTTTTTACCTCGTAAGAAGCAGCGATGTTTTGGGTACTGCAAGAATTTTTCACCCGAATTTTATAAATATGAAATTTTTTTCTTTTTTTGCTACTTCATTTGCAACTTGATATCCTTTCTGTTACTTATTTCCTCTTTTTTTTGTATATCTTAGTTATCGACTAGAAAAGCAAAGCGTGGCTATGTTATCTTATAACTGAAAGCTTTTAAGTTCTTTTTTGTTTTGGTTTTATTGATTTAACCATTGTTTTTCATCTTTTCCCGAAGGCTACCGTTTTCTTGTCGTTTATTTTGCATTAGTTAATTCTTTTACGGTATTGGAAAGGATTCAGTTCCACAAAAATAGGTGAAGTAGACGGGATCAATTCCCCATTAAGTAGGGGAAAAATTTATTCCACACCAATTTTTATATTTTTCCAGAACTAAATTTTCGAATCATCTTTTCTTTAGTATATAAATGGTCACATTTATTAGTGCGTCATTATTCAGCATGGTTGTGGTTGTTGTGGAGCATTACTAGAAAGAACTAGATTGCAATATTTTTGTTCTCAGCGAGTGTATAGGATCTGATGAGTGGAATAATGAAAGGCTGTCAAATAATGAGGTAAATCTTAGAGGTATTGTCACGTCATAAGAAGTAGATCGTGCATGTAATGTTTTGCAAATAGGCTAATTGACTTTCCATAAAGATTGAGTTATCTCTTAATTTCGGAAACCTCGAGATACTCTATCTCCAAAAAAGGGTCAATTGCAGGACGTTTGAAAGAATTCAAGGATGTGGTAACGATTTTAACAAAGAAGCTTGACTTTGAAGCATCTCCGGAAATGCTTTACGATGCTATCGCTTGCGACATTAGCCCAACTGGTGTACCATGTAAGTTAATATTTGCTTGGCTTTTGTGACTATAAAAAGTGCAGTTATATTACCGTAAATTTAAATGGGTAGTGGCAGTATTAAAATACTATCATAAAGTACAAAAAAAATTGTTTCTAGAAAGTTCGATGTCTATATAAGCTATTGAGAGCAATTTGAAACCCTTTTTTGACAATTTGAATGATAGATAAATAAGCTTGAAAAATGGGAGGGCATGAAACGTTGATGACAACGTAAGCGTTTCTTGATGATAGCTTAAGCATATCTGTATGCTTTTGATTCCTTGAAATTGTTTTTTTTATCAATTCTAAGCATTGAAAATATATTAAATACTAACTGTTGAGAGGGAGAAACATAAAAAATAATATTCGCACAAGAAATAAAGAAGCAAAAAATAGTCACGTTTGTGGGAAAAGCAAAGAAAGACATAAAGCAAAAAACAAAAAGAAACCAAAGCAAAATACAACGGTTTTCAATGAGTGAAGAGCCCGATAGCGCTTAATATATGTATTTGCTTTCCTTATTTCTTGCCCTATAGTGCCAGCTCATGCAAAATTGGAATACGAAAAAACCTAAGAATAGCATGCGTCACTTGTTAAATTATCACATTGATTAGTATTAGGAATTATCGTGTCTTTTTAAAACAACAAATTCACCTTTTTATCGATTTGGTGGCTGATAAGTTGTATTAGCCTATCAGTTGATAAATTAAAATTGTATTCTAATAGTCATTATTTATAGTTTTGAAAATGCTCCGTCAATTGGGAAATAACTTTGTTCTAATTCGGATCCATCAACTTAACAGTTGATAAGCAGATAGCGTAACAAAGCCGTATAGACTTTTGTATCTAAAATCATTGAGCCCAAAACAATTTCGCTGAGTGAAAATTTTTTCTTATCAGCCATTATCAGCTTATCTTTGGTTCTTGCATGACGAGCAGAAAGAATAAAGTCTCTAAACGTGTAAAGGCTAGTGACTAAATGAAGTGTTGTTTATCTTTAGTAGCGCAATTCATTTAATTACATAATATAATCAGATTCTTTAAAAATTGACTTCGATCACTTATTTTGAGTATTTCAAAGATTATAAACGGAATGTGGTAGGGGTGAACACCGTTTGAATCCGTTTTCCGGATTGTTAGCTTATTTCCGGATTGTTCAATATTTTTCAGTATCTACGATATCAAAGCTGATTCTACAGAAGGTCGGTAAGAATGTGAAAGCGGAAATTGAAGTTGAACTACGGCATTCAAAGAAGGTCTTCATTCTTGGTAGCGGTGAATTCACTATTTGTAAATGTACGTTTGCCTATTATTTTAGTTATTTTTTTTCTACTGTTGTTTGCCTTTGAAAGTAAGAGAAAGTGATTCTACACCGTTTGGGTGGCCTTAGCGCTTCAGCCACCTATAGAATATCATAGAAGTGAGTAATGTCGACGGTTCAAGTAATAGTAGACATTAGTTCATCTTAGAGCTGCAACAAAATGTCCAGCCTTCTCGTGCATCCTGGTTCCAGTTTTTAATTGATGTTTTGATTCAGATGCTTGTGGGAGTGGCGATGTTTTATCCTTTCCGAAGTGTCCACTTGCCAGTATGGTCGGTATGCTGACTGTGGATACACATTGCAGTTTAAAGTTGATTGTAGATTTGAATGTCGTGTGAGTTAATGTTCCGATTTCTCAAAAATACGTTGGGCTGTCAACTTTGAGTAGGCAAAAAGAAAAGTGGCACCACTCGAAGATAGTGGCATATTATGTGAGGGTGCTTCAGTTCGTGTTCTTGCTGAGTTGCAGACGGTTGTGTTGAATTGCAAAACCAAATTCCTATATGACTCGGAGTGATTTATATTTCAGACGTGATATTTGTGGTGGGAGGATATTCGAACAACAACGATACGAAGATATGGCAAGATGTGAGATTCGCCTATTTCAATCTCGTCAATGAGGCTGTGCAACATCGACATATCGACTCATTGGTGGGTATCTCAGGCGTGCTACTTTATTTTTTCGAGATATCGTTGTTAATTTATTCATCCCATTTCCTCGAAAACTGAATCATGCTCTTGCTATTGCTTATATCCCCCCCCCCCCAAAAAAAAAAGCTGAACAGAAAGTAGGTTTTTTGTTGATAGAGTAAAGCAGCAGGTTTGAAGTATTCATCTAATTGCTCTCATTCATAATGAAATCGGATTCCCATCCTTGAAAGTATGATGGTTGAATAAATAACAGATAAAACAATTTGGAACATCCGTAGTAAACAAAGCAAGTGCCAAGGGATTGTTGTAGTTATAGAGTGAAAGAAAATTTGCGTAGGAAATTTATGGAAAAATTTCACTGAAAAATGCCAATGATGGAAGGGAAATTTTTTAAATCGTTGAATATTTATGAGTGGGAAAGTTTTCCCATTATTGTAACTGTCCTTGTAATGAAGATTTCGAGTGAAGTAATTTAAGCTTATGAGTTTTCATACTCGATTAAGCGTCGATTTTCGTTGCCTTGATTTTCTGTGGAAATTTCACTGTACTTTTACGCTACTTTATCCTTGACCAAAATATTACCTAATACTTTGGGTCAAGGAGTACAGTAGAGCAAAAGGTACGGTAAAATTGACGGGAATATTTGGCTAGATTTAAGTTTGGAATCCCTTTAGCATACTCTCAAGAAACAAGATAGTGTGATTTCGAAGGAAAAAGATGCGCCAAGCGTATTATTCGGCTCTATTGCCAGTGGTTATTCAGTCGATTGTATTTGGCATATTCAAACGTTGATTTAAAAAATTAAGCCGCACATCTTAAAAACCGGTCCTTACCCTTTAGGAATGAATCGGATGTAAAGCGTTTCTTTGTTATATGATAATATAAAACGTTATTTATTATATGATAGTGTTAGTGATATTCAGTGATTGCAGTTATTGCCATATTTGTTCACTGAGGAATCATCATTAATGCAAAGTGAGGTGGCACATACGGCACTCACCGCTATTGTTCTCGTCTTCGTACAAAGTGGATTCACTAAGGTAACAAAATGGACAATTTTTTAATTTATTATCTTAAAAAATTAACTCCGAAATTATTCAAAACGAATTTCTTCAATAGCGTTCTATTCTAATGGAGGCTCACCGTTAGATTTGCAATTTGCATATTTGCATATTTACCGCTAGATTTGCATGTACCGTTTTAATTTGCATATTTGCAACAACAAGGCTATTGTTGCTGTTTTGCTTCATCGAATTTCTAGCGATGAAAGTATGGCCCACTGTTTGTTAATTGTAAACATGCATGTCTTATGCGATAGTGTGAGGTCAGAGCTGTCGAGCTTCACCGTTTGGGAATCCGAGCTTGCCGTACCCTTTAGGAGCATGTCTTACGGGAATCACCGAACTGGCTGTAGTCACCTCATTCTCCTTAATGACCATCTGCCTCTACACTCAGGTGCCTTCAGGTCCACCTCTACCCATAGAGCTCACCGAGATGGCTATAGATACCTCTTTTCCTTAATGAGCACCTTGAATTATTGAGACTTTCTTTTTCTAACTTACGGGAATCACCGAACTGGCTGTAGTCACCTCATTCTCCTTAATGACCATCTGCCTCTACACTCAGGTGCCTTCAGGTCCACCTCTACCCATAGAGCTCACCGAGATGGCTATAGATACCTCTTTTCCTTAATGAGCACCTTGAATTATTGAGACTTTCTTTTTCTATTTTTTTTTGTTTTTTTTGCTAATATATAATTGTTCATTATTGGAGTAGCGTTAATTGCGCTCTTATTTTAGTGTATTACTTTTCAGTTGAAAAAGCTACACATCGGTGATGTAAGTGTTAACGACGAGATTCACGGCTATTATATGGCACAATTGGAATCGGTCATTGGTAATATGTTACCCGACGAGGGTAAAGAGAACAAAGAAAGCGATACGGAAGGTGTCGACAACTCTTTCGACAATATCAGCGACGATTCGCATGAGACAAGCACGACTGATACGCACACAAGTGATTGTCACAATTCAACTATCGCTAGTGTTTCATTTGTTGAAGAAGTGCACGTTTAGCAGCAAAATATTGTTCGCTATTTTTATTTTAGGAAATGGGTCGAAGTTTTAAGTTTCTTTTTTTTTTGAAGGCGATTATGCTGTCAATTCATAATCCATGAATAGATTCTAAGTAGGTAAAGTTATGAGTGAATTATTTTTGATTCACTTATTGTGAGAGAATTTTTCCTAAATAGTGAACGGTGTAATTTTTCTTTTCTCTTTCTAAATTTCCTAAAGAAACGATGCAAAGGAAAAGGGAAACAGAAAGAATTTTAATGCAGAAATTTCAAATAATAGATATGAAGGTAAATCATTTAATTATTAAAGGTTTCTTACTCTCATTGGCTTATTAAATGGTAGTAGTATAACAAATGGGATTACTCTAAGGTTATTTCATCGATTTATCTCAATAAATTTGAATTTCGATACTTCTGTAGAGAAGGGAAACGTTGCGATGCAACAATCACGGGAAATGCGAAAGCGATCGCTAATTCAGCAATTTCAACGAAGTGCAGATTCGAAGAACCATCGTCGTTATACAGTTCACTTGTAGAGCTCGTTGGCGAGCAAACTTATTCTCTATGAAATGCCTTTCCTCAAGCAAAAAGAGAATCGTCGAGTATGCTCTATATCAATTTTCTATGGATTTGTGAATGTAAGCTTTTAATAGTTCGTTATTCTATCACTTTTTCTCTACACATGTAATTTTTGATACTTCTGTAGAAAGGGAAGGCGGGCAATACTTCAGTAGTTTAAATCGAGCATAGATTTATAGAACCCCCGTCGCTGCATAATTAATTTCTAATGCTCATTTGCGTGTTATCCCGAGTTGCACCCCCCTCCCCCAACCTCACCCCCTCCCACTCCCATCTCTAATACTGAAGTGCCTGGAATTCATTCCGGGATCATTGACTATCACCCTCACCTAATTTTATGTTTGAAGTTTCACTGAGCTATTCTACCGCATTGTTTTTGTCCAGCTTTTGCCTATTGCCCGCTGTGATGGCTCTTGATGTTGCTTGTATCACTGAATTTTATTTCAGTAGTTTAATTTGCAGTGGCATTTTTGAATATTCCCAACCGTTGGGAATTTCTGTTTGCGCTATGAGGAAATGCCAACGCTTAGGCTTAGGCCAGCATACCTATGCTTGTCGAACCTCAGCTAGACACTTAAACTGCACCAAATTTAAATTGGGAATTGCCTAGGAAGTTTTCAAACTCGTTGAAAAGGAATGCTGCATTTATTACTAGCCGCACTCCCCTCTTGCCACCCCTAAATCTTCAACTGCCATCCATTAGTGCTGCTTCAAATTTTTGGAGCCACTCTCATGGGCTTTATGAATAGCGCTCGGCCATAGCGACTCCCCGGATCTCGTCGATGTTTTTATTCATATATCTAGCGATTTCCCCAGGTATCATTTGGTTCACATTTGAGACCTGTCCCCGCGAAGCCCACACTATAGGTTTAGGAATGTTGGAAGCGATTGAACCCAGACCCAGGTATCATTTGGTTCACATTTGAGACCTGTCCCCGCGAAGCCCACACTATAGGTTTAGGAATGTTGGAAGCGATTGAACCCAGTAATAAATCCCTGTTCATGACTGGTGTTTCTAGCAAAATCCTCACTCCCATCCTTAGGTTTATTTTTTATGTCTTCAAAACACGAGTATTCCCGTTACTTTTCAGTATTATCCATTAGTACCATTAGCACCTATAGGCAAGACGTGTACATATATGCACGGGATTGCACTGATGGATGTTTCTTTGATAATGTTGCGGCTATATACATAGTACAGGTTGAATTATGTACATTTCGGCGCTATATGCGATTTATTGAAATACTTAATGAATTGATATCTTTTATTGTCACCTGCCTCACACCTGTCTCAGGTAATATTCTCTTTTTTTGTTCATGAAATACTGCTTCGTTTGATCTATGTGAATTTCTCTTAAATATTATTCAACTAATGAACGATATCGTTTACCTGTAATCAATATTCACCTCTAAATTTACAGTTAATTCAGTTTATAAAAAGGTACAATATAAAGTACCGATTGTGATTAAATTGCGCTAAGAAAGCGCGATTTAATTGAGATTAATTTATGTTTATGTTGTTAATGATTTCCAATGTTATTCATTGATATTTGAACGAATATTGTGTATATCAAATGTGAATCAATTATGTATTTGCATTAATAAAATTTGCTATTCGTTATGTTCCTTTTTTCTTGTAATGACCGCCGTACTCGTGTACGTATAAACCCAAGGGTTTATATTATTTGGAGTTATTTATAGTCGACTCATATACGTCTATAGAAGTGGAAGAATTTGTGATCAGGGGAGGTTTATAATTCAGTTTATGAATGGAAAAATACATCAGTTTTCTGTTTCTTTTTGGATTTTTTTTTTGTAAAGTTTTATAGAATTGCAGTTGCAATTTAAGAAAGCATATTGCCTGATTCAGCAACTAGGCAATTGTCGATTCATCACTAGGCTATGACATCAAGTTTTTTTATTAAGGCGATATCGTTTCCGATGAGTGAGTGATGCAATATAAGAAAACCTTTCAATAATCGTCTGAACCCTTGTTGTCAAGTTAACAAGGCTGATAAGTCTATAAAACTTGACAATGCATTTGAGAGAAAGTGATAAAATTTGCAATTTTTTTTGCATTTTAGTGGATTATAAAAGCACGCTATTGATAGCTATTGAGAGGTGATATGTAGAGGAGCGGATTAGGCTTGTTGTAACGATGTGTTTATGTAGACCCATAGTGAATCAACCAATGAAACATACGAACGAATGAATGTACATTTATTGGAGCCATTCTAAGGTACGTTACTCCATCCTTTCTTTCGAGTGAGGTCAAGTGGTCGCTGAGGACACTACCTATTCAAATATCTTGGGAGCTACTGCAGCAATAATTGACCTTTTTTACATTGTAAGTATCCTTATGTAGAGACATCGTTCAGCAAATCTGCAAGTTCCACCTTAAATAGGTAGGCATCCTTGCATGGAACCATGGCATTCTGGTTGCGAACTGCTGCTCGGAATTATGCACGCACTACTACCGTACTCTGATGTTGATTACAGGACCTCGAAAAGTTGAGTTCGAGTTTAAGTTTTCGAGTTTCTGTGATCGACGTTAGTATCCTCGTTAGCATGCAGAGTACGGTGGTGATGCGTACGCACTGTGGAGCACGTGCTCAGCTCCGTTCGCGGTTCGCAACCGGGGTGCCATCGTTCCATGCAAGTGTGCCCCAAAACTTGTGCAGTACTTGCAGATCAGTAAACGATTTGTTTGTTGTGTCATAAAATCAACGATCTATTCAACACCACCGATATAGAACCTAAAGATCAATATTTTATTCGGCACCTCAAGCTGCATTCTTTGACACTGTTGAATTTGAGTTGTAAATCGTCTAGTGTCACTTCTACAATAGGATTTCAGAATTGAGCTTCCCTTCCCTCCCCCTTCCCCTTCCCACCGGTCGTTCACTGCCATTTCCTTGCCTAGCAGCGATACCCGTCCTCTGGGCTTATCACCTATCAGTTGGAAGGTGGAAATCACTTTTAAATAATCGGTGATAGGTGGTAATAGTAGTAAAAGCTCAAAAATGTTAGTAGTAGCAATGATAAGTAATGCTGTTATCAGTACTGTAGTAATACTGCTATCAGTAGCAAGAGTAATAGTGATAACAATGAGCAGTACTAATATTATCAGATAGTACCTGGAACTTCAATAAATCCCAGTATTTAATAAAAGGCGCTAGTAAGACGAAATAATAGGTGTTGTATGGTAAATGGTACTGATGGTCAAAACGATGGGGGTGAATATCACTCAAAGTAATGAGTAGTAAGTAGGCACCAGTTATGTAAGTATTCAACAGAGCTAACAACATTAAGAATAGAACGTAGTGATAACTGCTACAGGTGTTATCAGTATCGTGATAAGTGCTGGTATTTTACAATGAATCTAGTATTAAATAGCACAACTGATATAATTCAACCTATCGTCGTTTTTATTATTGTATATATCGCTCGTTATCTTTATTGCGCTCATAAAATATTGCGATTATTTAATTCGTATTCAACTCGAATCATCGGTGGAAAGGGCAGATATCCAGATTCCCAGATTCTTCTGGATTTCCTATTTTCGGAGGACCTATAGGGTCATTGGGATGCTTCCATAGTTCACCGTCTATCTTTTACCTCCTCTACCTAAAATCACTTTCCGCGGGTAAGCAGAGGAAGTTCCCGTCGGAAAACGGAAATGTTGGGTGCAGTTGTGAAGCGTACAAATCGTTTATATTTCTGTGGTATTGTGTGTAATTGTGCTTTTATTGTCAAGTAATTAGCGTTTTGCATTTGCAGTCGGTGAACTATGTCAGCAGAACATCCGCCCAATTGGGTGCAGTTTGAAGAATCAGAAGTGCCACCTACAGGGATCACACTGGATAATGTTCACTCGACCCGAGATCCCATTCTTGTTGGTTAGTGCATTTTGTACAAATACAGTGTTCCGTTTGATAAACTGTAGATGGACGTTTTGACGTTTTCCCTTCATACCTGAGAGACACCTTTTCGCATATTTTGAGCTTGTTGTTTCAGAAACGGTAGAGACCACTTCAGTATTAGACGTCTGGGCGGTGTAATCCTACAGATACGTGCCACGTGCCTCTAGGGCATTTTTGGCTGAGCATTGAGTGATGGGCAAGTAGCACCGAAACGAGGGACATTGTTGTCTGGAAGTGTCCTTGTTAGACGTCGACTCAGCTCATGTGCGGATTTGGTCATTCCTCCGGCTTGACGGTGAAAACGCATCGCTTCAAACTTTGCATTTATGAAACGACAAAATAAGTGCTAAAATAAAACGGCTCATAGGTGTTACAACTAACAACTAAAGAGGCCAAATGGCAGAGATTTACTTCGGGGGAAATCCTTATAAAACGATTGATGGTGCGGGACACATTGTGTCTATGGCCTGTGCGTAGATTGGACTTTCACCTACTATTTGCACATGTCGATTATTTAAATTAGCATTCTCTTGTTTGGTGGCTTGCATCCTTTGATATCCTTGTCCCACCTGACATATAAAGTTTTTGATGCCGGATTCTTGTTCAGAAAATTCCCTTACTCGCTAAAACTTCACCACACACAGCAGATCGCCGTTGCGCTATGCTTTTTTCTCTATCAATGGTCTTTATCAAGTCTTTATCAAGGTTTATCAAGGCAATCTGGAATGGTCTTTATCAAGGTCTGTGAAGGCTTATCGTTCCCCTTTTTGTTTCTCCTCCTCTAACGACCTTGCTCATATTTTCCTTTTATTTTTAACATTGGATTATTTAGTTAACCATTGGTCGTCTCATATTATATAACTCATAATTATAAACGTGCACTTCCTTAGTGCGTTAAAAGAAAGGAAATGTGGAGCTCAGCAGCGCTTTTGCACCAATGATTCACTTCGATGTGCAGGTGCTGAACCTTTTTTGTAACTGCACATATATCACTGAAAGCAACGGGGAAAGATTCTATGTGGGATGTGTGAATTCATAACGGCTCGACGGTATACAGGCTTCCATGTTTTATAGATCCAGCTCGGCTTATGGAACAACATGGCGGAGTTCCGCAAAGAAGATCATCGGAGGCAAATGGGTCGACGGCACAGATCGCAGTGAGCACGCATGAGGAGAAAATCACAAATGGAACAAGTGCTCCGGTCGATCCTCACACACCAAGAGGGACACGTCTCGAGAGGGAAGCATTCAGTATGTTATTTTATTGTCCATTAAACGAGTTATTAATTGCTATAAGCTTACATCTAGCCTATAGTGTGTTTTTTTTGGAGGAGCCAGGATAGTGAGGCAGTCAGAGGTCTGGCGAAGGAAGTTGAAAAAGAAAAAAGGAGTTTACCACGAAGCTGGTTTGTTGTTAAGAAGGCAGAATATGATAGTGATTTTAAAAGAGGGCAAAACAATCCTTAGAATTCTTGAGAAGCTCCAGAATGAGGGATGAAAACGGTTTGTCTCGCGAATTACTTCGAAACATCATTGACTGAATAATAGTTAAAGCAGAAAAAGGAGTAAGGCAGTTGTTTCCAAATTCACGTTGCTCCCAGTAAAGCCGATTTTATTATTCGTTTTGTTATTTCTGGTTTGAATTGCAGTTAATTAGCATTTGAGAAGAATTCCTTTTTATGAAGTGGCAGAAATTTCTTTGTAGGAAATGGCAGAATCATTTGTGCCGTCTATCCGGAAAATACAACAATGGCATGGATAGTACCCGCTCGATACAACCCTTATAGTATGCCCAAATCACTTGCCGACGATAGGCTTTCGGTAAGTTGTTGAAATTTGTGCTGAAAATAATTGTTGTCACTTTTTTCAATATTTAAAACTACACTTTTTGCGCTTCTTGTAGTTGCGTACTGTAAAGCTCAATCATAGTTTAGTTTTTATGGGGATTAGAGAAGTGTTCGAATGAACGTTTTCTGTTCGCTCACTATTATATCTGCGTTTATCTTCTTTTTTATTCTTATCGATAACTTCGGGGCCAATAACTAAAGAGTACACGTTATGCCGTTTCAGTAGAGTGCCTCTCAAATTTCTAGGTGGTCGAATTTGAAAAGGTTATTCCACTTCTCTTATTGTATTCTGTTTGTAAGAAAAGTTATTCATGAGCAGAATTAATCCCACTAACAGTCGTCACTTCGAAATATTTCTGTGCAGGTCATATTTCGGTCCTTTGTTTCTCCCTTATCCTTTATTTTATTTCCGCGATTTCTTGATGATTCAAAGCCGGTCGTGTTCCTCAATCGGGAACTGGCGCAAAAGGGAAGGGAAGTGGATGAAAGGCGAAGTGGGATTTAAAATATTTTTCAGATATCAGCAGAGGACTATGTCACAGCAATGGAAATGATTACAAACGATTTTCGCTTCAGGTTGTTTGTTTGATCCCTTTATAGCCTTTTTTGGACACTTTAAGGAAGGTGCTAAGGGAAGGGAAGTGGATGAAAGGCGAAGTGGGATTTAAAATATTTTTCAGATATCAGCAGAGGACTATGTCACAGCAATGGAAATGATTACAAACGATTTTCGCTTCAGGTTGTTTGTTTGATCCCTTTATAGCCTTTTTTGGACACTTTAAGGAAGGTGCTGCTGTGAAATGTTTAATTACCCAAGTTTGAGGTGACCACAACGATGAGACGACATTTCACTCCTTTAGATCTTTGTCAAAGATTTTATCAACAGTACGCTCAAAATATATCCTAGCCACATAATTTTTTCAGTGTTACAATGCAATACTCATTTGCAACTGCTTATTGTGATTACGTCATACTTGAGTTATTTATCTAGTTTTTTCTATGTATTGATGCAATAGTTTAAGCTCCGGATCGCTGAAACTGGAGCCATGAAATTTGCTGGGAATAACTCCCATCTCTTATATCATACTTCATAAAAGGTTATATATTTAAAAGTGCTAAGGAATTCAAACGTTGATTGAATGTGACATTGTTTCTCAATTTTTTGATTGAATTCAAACAGTCTTATCCCTCTTTCGTTTGAGAATCAAAATGGGTAGCTGTGTCGTCTTTGCAGTAGAGAACTTCAGTTGATTTATTTTTTCATCGATACAAGTGAAACATGCCGTTAGGTTTCATTTATCAGGTGCACCGCACAAGTTGAAGTAGCTGGATTATACGATACCTTACCGATCTTTGCCGCATATTATTTTTTATAGATTTTGCATATATAATTGGTTTTTCTATGACGACCATAGATGGCTTTATTAATGAAACATTTTCAGGTGCTACTGCATGTTCTACAGTCGTCTTATGGCATTGTGGATTTCGCTGTCGATTTTGGTATTGATCCTTGTACTTCTTGGTCAACCAAACGGTGGTCTTGGAGTGTTGATATTCGCGTTGGTTTGGATGCTAATTTTATTGCTTGGCATCATATGTGTCCTCATCATCAGAAAGCATGTAAATCTTTTTTTTTAACTTGGGGTTTAGATGGCTATCTTTGCGTAAAATTTCCTGTAAGAATGAAATTAAGGATGTAGCGAGAAGGAAGTCAATGGAAAGGGTTACTTCCGTACGAAATTTACAGATGATTTCCGATGCCATTCGTTATTAAATTCCGGAATTGCTTATATTGAATATCGTGGAAATATTCAAATATTTTCGAAATTGATTCTCTAAATTCTATTAGTTTAGATGCGAATATTTAACAGTATATTCGATTTTATCACCCTCTTTTATAATATTCTTATTTCGACTAAGCTTCTGTTTCGATTATTCTGTTCCTGGTCTTTGCCTGCTATCCGGGTAATTTAAATTCCACCTCAACTACACCTGCGGTATCCTTCGTTCATAGCTAATTCTCGAAAAATATTTGTGGTTCATTATGTTAACCAAATGCTTGCATTGCATCATTTTTGAATCGTTTTCGTAAATGTTGCATAACAAAACAAATGCCTTCAGCAGTACGTCATATTCAGGTGATTCCATATTAAATTGTCACCCGTAATCCATATTAAATTGTCACCCGTAATCCATATTAAATTGTCACCCGTAATCCATATTAAATTGTCACCCGTAATCCATATTAAATTGTCACCCGTAATCCATATTAAATTGTCACCCGTAATCCATATTAAATTGTCACCCGTAATCCATATTAAATTGTCACCCGTAATCCATATTAAATTGTCACCCGTAATCCATATTAAATTGTCACCCGTAATCCATATTAAATTGTCACCCGTAATCCATATTAAATTGTCACCCGTAATCCATATTAAATTGTCACCCGTAATCCATATTAAATTGTCACCTGTAATGTGCATACATATTAGGAAGTGTCACATTATATATATCATCGTTTGCATAGAGGTTTCATTCAACTGTGTATACTGAAAAAAAAATGTGCTTCAGATGCTAATTGGTTTACGTCATTGTGTGCAGTCAGCGAATAAACTATTGGTGAAAAGCGATATGTTGGCTGGTGTGGAGGATCGTGGACAGCTATCTTGCCACAAGATTGTGGTGAGTCTCATTTCTACATTACACTCGATTGTGGGAAAGGGGACTCTTGTTTCTATATTTTGCCTCATGTCGTAAAATAAGGAAGTTTGTATATAGTAATAGCTGATATCAGGGCGGAAGTTGTTTGTAAAGGAAATAAATGGTTTGATTAGGGGAGGGTGGGACTGCATTGGGTGATGACTGCGAAACTGTAGCATTTTCACTGATGCTTGAGGGAAGATTAAAACACCTTTTTAAATCATTCGTAATAAGAGAAGGAAAAGAATCTGAAAAATCACCTGCATCTATTTATATTGGCTAATCAAGTCCGGAAATGTGGGACATATGCATTTTATGTGTTAAAAATAGAACAGTTATTCTTTTATTATTTTCGATTTTCACTGGGTAGGGTTATGCCAGGAAATATTCAAGCAAAGGGAGAGGGAATTTCAGCTAGTTATTTCTCGTTCGGGATGATTCCAAAAGTCTTTATATTTAGATTTTTTTTTTGTTTAGGTTGTTTTTATGTATGTGCGTAGCTCGGAGTGTTTGCCCGATATCGAGCGTCTCATAAGACAACAAAATGCAACAGCACAGCCAAGAGCTATCGAAATGAGTGCAGCTGAGGTGAAAGACCTGGCGTTAAGACTCATTCTCAAGTATAGTCAGAATTATGTTAAGGAAACCTCAAAGGTAACAAACTATTTCTTTAATTAGAATAACGCATTAATTAGAATAACACATTGCAAGAATTGTTGCCCTTCGATATGCAAATTTTTCTTGTGGGGTATTTTTTATAGCCATATTATTGGAATTTCACTGCAACGATATAGTAGAAAAGAATTTTCTCAATAAGGGAATTGGTTCAGTGATTATTTAGCGTAAAATATTCCTGCATTTTTTATTCTCTCATTTCTTCTTTAGGAATAAGTCGATTCGTTTAATTTTTTTTTATTTTTTTGGCTTTTTTCCTGAAGTTTAAAAAGTATTCACAATTGGTGGAGGGAAGGAAGGATAATTGGGAAGGGAAAAGGGAGAATATAGGCAGTTTTCTGTGAGAACGAAAGGCAGCGGGCTTATTGCATGTATCGCCTGGCCAGAGGTTGCGTTCAAGACGCTGCTATTCGAGCAAATTACCATTAAGAAGTGATTATGAGCTGATAACGGATGTTATCATACAAGGAGACCCGTAAGCAGATAATCAGAGTGCCTAACTACCGCCCACAAAGCTCACGTCCGACTCCCATTCCTGCTCCTCTTCTTGGTCATCGTCTTCAGATACGGGTCTGTAGGTTTTCCTAACCTTTTTTCGCTCATTTGAATTGTTTTTTAATATGCGTTTAATTCTAAAAGTAGTAGCGGGAGGTATGGTTAAGGCGATGAGGGTCAAGTTTTCTTTTTTTCAGAGGCACTTCAAGCGTTCTCCTCGTGAATGGTACGAACGCTTATTTTGACCGATTCTACACTTTGGTTGGCAACGCTTATGGGTGATCCTTCGAACCGTCGATCGTGAGCGGGCTTCCGGCATTCAGGTATATTCTGTAGTCAACGGAAAGCAGCTTCAGTTATGTTTGTGGTAGGTGGTGGATCAACTTCTATGAAGACGAAAAACACATTGTTGTATAGTTCAATTACCATTGTATTCGTGCCATCATATTTTACAACCTTCATAACTGTTAGTGGGCAATGTCTTTCTATAATTTTTACTTGTCTCGTTGCATTTATTATCAATTTCAAAGTTTTGATAGGTTTTTCTTTCCTTTCGGTGAGAAGAGGTAATAGAGGTAGAATAGGAGGGAGGAGGGGATAGACTAGTAGAGGTGAGGAAGTTCGAACTCACAGCTACTAAAGCATTTGGTTAGTAATTCGGAAATCGCGATAAAGGCTGCGAATATTTCGTGGAAATGTTTTCCAAATTTTTATTGGATTCTTTTCTAATATTAAAGATTTTTTTGTTAAATGTTTCATTTATTTCTGTTGTATTTTGCCTTGAATATTTGATCATTTTGGTGGAACTGTGATGTATCACTTTACTTATGGTATATTGTTCACTTAATGTTAATAAATAATCGAATTCACTTAATTCCCACTTCGTTGTGTTTATGGGTGCTTATTTATTATTATTTGTATAACTTCAATACGTTTACTTACTTTGTATTTGTGCAAAGAGTGTGTGTGGTGCTTTTTTTTCATTAATAGGCAGCAATCTTAACATCCGGTGGCATTGATATGCAAAAATGCAAGGAGATCACCTATAGTTTGGAACTTCGAAAAATATTCTCTTCCTAATATTATACTGCTACAATTTCGTCTGAATCTTTTACTAATAGTATAGTAACTTAAGGCCACCAAGCTCCAGTAAGGGCGATGAGTCGTTCAGTAGTGCAAAAGTACTCCTATAACAGGGTCATTGAGTGCTGTAGTAGTTCAAAAATACTGCAATAAAACCACTGAATCCTTTAATAGAGCAAAAATATTCCTGCAGTAGACCCAAAAATAGCACCATAACATGGCCATTAAGTTCAGAGATAACGTTACAATACGATTGTGAATTATAGGATAATAGAAGATCCTTATCTCATAGGAATCTCCTTGCTGAGAGTTGTTTCCGTTGGCATTGCCCTCATCTTACTGCTATTTAATTAATACTCGATATAATTGTGTTCCCTTAATTATATTAATTGAATATTGATATTATCATATGGTAGCTATCATACTTAACACATTATTTGGGTACTTTCTATGGTTGTGGATTCACTTTTTTTTTCTATTTTATAGCTCACTTATATTTTGTTTTTATTTTTATTTGTTTATAGAATTATTTCTAAACTTACTGAAGAATTAGATGACATAATATGTATTTTCTATTTTATAACCCACTTGTATTTTCTATAATAAATTTGCCTTTCATTTGGCTATTCTTATGTTCAAAACTCGCGTTTCGCGCTCGATTCGTTATCCCTATTGAGAGTGCAATATTTCCTCTATATTGTTCTAAATTTTCGTTTATTGTCATTTATTTATTTATTTTCGCATCGAATATTTTCTTCGTTAGCATCATCACTTAATATTAGATTATCACCTGAGCGGAAGTTACCTTTCTGTGGGATGATCTAATTTCATGACAGTATTATTTGCTTTGTAATGCTTCGGCTCGCAAAGTGTAATCCCCCTGTTACCTTGTTTAATGTCTGTGATATTACTTCCCTGGGAAATGTTCTTCCATCCTTTCAGAAACCCATTTTCAGCGTTCGTTGCATTTCGTATAGAAAACCACTCCACTTGGGTATATAAACATTTTCATATTATTTTTGTCTTTTCAAGGACGACTTTAGAAGAGATCGCTAGATCGATCCCCCGAAAAACGACGAACCATCGAACGAAATTTGTCGTCCAACGATAAAGGTGTTGGTCGGTTTGTCATGTTTGCGAGGAATTTTTGGTGTCCCTAATTTCTTGTTGGTGGTGGTTTCAACTCTTTTGTTGCTCAGTTGACGGTTTAAATCGTTTTATCCATTCATTGGAAGGAATGTACCGTTAAAGCATGTGTATGAGTTTTGTCTGATCGTGTCCGTCTGTTTGTCTTTAAGTTGTAATTTGCAGTTCACAGCTTTCAAAAATATTCGTTACGTGAAGATGGATGGGTTGCAAAGATGGTAATGCAGGTATAGCACCTTTTTATATAAACCTTTGCAACCTGCGAAGCGATGCCAGCCAATGGGGTTTAAAATGCAAAGAACTGTTAGATTACGCTTACTGCACGAGAGAGTTCATTATTGCGAACAAGTACTGTGGGTATGAATTACGTTTTGCGAACATTGCTTGAAGAATCTTTGGAACTTTCGTATGTGAATAGCGGGTGTGGGGGGTGTTGTTTACGGTTGCTTGTTGCGGGTGGGTTGTTGCTTCATGCTGGTGGTGTAGGTGGCGGGTTTTTTTATTAGTCTTTATAAAGGTGTGATATGAGGTTCATTGTTTTTGTTTGTATTGAATGTATGTGCTATTGAGTCGATTGGTTGCTGAGTGACTTTTTATCGATTTGTTGTTATTATAGGTTGTGTGATTTTCTTTGATATTCTAGTAGAGAAGTTGGTGCGCTTAGACCGGAAATGTAGTTTTAGAGTATGGCATACAATTATGGATTTTGCGTGACCTAGATTGTTTATTTAATATGACAGTTAGTGGTGTAACCGGAAAGCTATTAATGATGGATTATAATCATCGTTTATTAATGGAATAACTGGGCTTGATAACCGGATTGTATAACCGGTTAACCGGGAAGAAGATTAATATAACCGGAAATATACCTAATCTGATAAGTAATGGTTGTTGGGTAACGTCTAGCCGATCAAAATAACCGCCGTGATAATAAGCTGCGTCGTTGAAGTTTATTGGGCAACTAAGCAGTCTAGGGGTTGCATAGCTAGCGGGTACCCTTGAAAGTACATCACTGCGAAGTTACCCGATAGCTATATTGAAAGGCTATTCTACGCCTGGGTAAATTTTGTGCTTTGACGTTGCCCACAGCGATAGTGGCATGGACTGGCAGGAGATCGGCGGGCCCAAAATTTTCGAAGTTGATGTGGCCTATTGGATAGGGAGTTTATTTAATTATTTGAGTGCATTGCTTCACTAATAGTAACAGTATTACTGATAGTAATATTGGCAATACTAGAGAGTGTTTAGTGGCAGAAGCACTGCTAGATTATGCAGATAGGTAGTACTTATAGTCAATTATTATAGGTAACGGTATTAAGTAATATCGGTGGTAAAGTTAAACATTTTTCATAAATATATGCAAATTTCTAGCCGTATTTAAATCTTATAAATCTAAAACTTAATACACCAGATGAACCTAATATATCTGTATCTGTGATGCACTACGTATTCATTAGTTTTTTTAATTGCTAGTTGCGGTTGTTCGGAGGTTAAAACGGCCGAACAGGCTTACCGGTGCACATACGTACTGGCAAGACGTCTGGTGCGCGTACTGTAATGTAGATTGTACGTGCCATACTCTGCCTTCTATTGTCAGTGATACATAACTCAAGTTGTTAGAGTCGCGAGAGGGGGTAATAGATTGAGAGACTACAGTATTCCGAAAAAATTGTGCCCCTTCGTAGTGTGCCACAACGTATTTCGATGACACCAATGCTCAGAAGCTGTAAGACCGGTCGCGTTTATGAAACCAGTTTAAATTTAGGTCCTCAGCCCCATTAGGCCAACAAATTAGAGCTCCTCGCAATAAGTTTTTTAAAGCTTTGGTGATGTTCTGCTCGAGATCTGTAAGTGCCAACAAATTTAAGTGGCTTTCTCAATAAACAGGTGGTGGGAATTCTTAATCTTTGAGACACTTTTTAAAACTTCTAATACCCAAGCAATCGGCATTTAATCGGTTGTAATTCCTAGTCTTTAATTTAGATTTGGTGGATAGTATTTTGGTGAGGTAAGGAACGATAGTACAGAGTGGTTAGTCTCTGTTTCCTTCAAAAGCAGCTTTGCCCATAGTCCTTCGTTTCCGTTTCTTTCGCCCTCTCACCGTCCTCCCCCCCCCCCCC
>QEWY01003119.1:647332-675014 GCA_006503575.1 Baylisascaris schroederi
ATGAAAGCCTGTGCATTGTGGATTGTAGAAAGCCGTTGCCTTTTTTTGGCTGCCTGGAACTGAAGGCCTTTAATTCCACACATATTGGTCAAGAGTCGATGCAATTGACACTTAATGTCGTTTGCTAGTGCAAAGTTTTTTTACTTTGTTTATATTCAACACGTTATTCATTAAACGAAAGGTTCACTGCACCCGTCTTGCATTTCTGCCTCTTCTTTTTCCTCTGTTTCTTTCTCTGTAAACGGATGCCGTCTATATTTCTCTTGTTTGAAGTCAGTCAATGACAAGATACGAACAGTGATCGCAGCAAATAGCGATGTTAATCAGTTTAATTTTATAAATCCAACCAAAGTGTATCTGTACTGTTGTTAAGGATATTTTGAAGTTTGCATAGTATAGAATTTGACAATCTTTAGATTACTTCTTTATCGCCCCTTCTCGTAAAGGATTTCCTTCTCGTATCTGCACGCATCCCCTCCATCGACCTTTTCATGTATTTTATCGCCGCATCTATCACCTGGGGTTCGAGGTTTATGAACGTGCAATGCGCAGTGTGCAATTGGAGTATCTGACGTTGAACGCGATCAACTTTGCAGTTGTTTTTGAGTGATTAGAGGTGGCAATTAATCGATATTGGGTGGTTATAAGGGACTAAATTGACAGGTGTCATAGGGTCTTTCCAGGAAACTGGACGGCACTATATCCTCCGAATTGAGCTTTGTGCACTTATTCCTTTTGCGTTTCTCTTTTTGAGTAAGAGAATACGAAGCCTTAGGCGATTCGGCTCATCACTACGGATAGTTAAACCGTTATCTCTTTCTTTAAAGTTTTTTTTATTCATTGCTGATGGGTTTCTTCCGCTATGAGGATATCGGCCATTTGCAAGTCCTTCATTATTAGTTTTTTCACTTATCGTATTGAGTTTTTTTTGGCAAGATCGATTGCTAAAGGGATTACGAATTTGCATACGAACGGTGATGAATACTATTTGCTTTAAATAATCAATATCATATTTTCAGTGCTGTCGTTTTATTTAGCAAGGAAACGGTGCTGCTTTTTGGAAGGGTGAAGTGCAATAGCACATTGAGCAAAACGAACGGTTGTTAGCTCATTGTGCTGCTCACGTGATGGCTGCAAAGACGCGTGATGGTTGGTCTTTACTTGTGATCGATGCTTTAGCTTTTTGATTTTGAGATTTTTTTAAGCAGTTTGGCGCTTTGGCAAATTTGGAAGGGAGTAAGGAGGGGGGTCTTGTAGATGATACTACTTGCTATTGGGGATTGAGGTAGGGGGGATTACTTGAATTTCTATTATATTTTTGCGGATTAGGGCGTGATATCCGATATGAAGTATAATTCTTTATGAGGAAAGGTATAATTCTTTCTTTATAGAATATGAGAGGTTTCTTTTGACGAATAAACCTCAGTAACTCATTTCGATTTTCAATCCTGGCTGACATCGTTTAGGAGTCATAAAAATTTTGGTTTTTTTCTTCTGGGGATGTGAATTTAAAGGACCGGACTGACGTCCTTGTTATAATTAATTATTTTAGTACGTTAAAATTGATGTGATTCCCAATATTTTTGCTGTGTTATGAAAATATTGAATTGAAATTGCAGAATTAGAAGCGCAAATAGCGCAGATTCAATCACGAAAACGGCAACTGCAAGAAGATGCGGAAAACGGCGAGAATATAAGCAATGGAAAATCGGTCGATAAGATCGCTTTCGGGTCCGCCGGTGGTTATGATACGGTATGGTGCTTCTTTACTTATTCAGATACTATTCATTGGGAAAATGCAAAGAAAGTTGATTAAACGCTTTTGGAAGGACGGCGATTTGAAATGTCTTTGAAGCTCACCAAGCTCAGTAAGCCTAAGCCTATAGATATGGGTTGAATTTAGTATCGATCGTGAATGAAACCGGAGTAGAGTTTCATCTCTGGCAGCATTGCGTTGCATGTAGCTCGTGATATTCTGTCTCTTTATCGCTTTTTTCTCGACAGTTTTTATAACGACATTGGTACTGTTGTGTTTTCTCCTCGAAAAAACGACACTACCCTAATTTGCTTTCATGAAATTGATGTAGTGCCACGCTGTATTCTGAGGTGAAGGATATTAATGGTCAGACTAGAGTTTAGTAAAGTATATCTTTAAAGGAATATTAGATTGGGTCACTCCATCAGAGTTTCTTAGCCACTTTATCTATTCCAGCCGACCATATACGTTCCATCCACCAGTTAGAAAAGGTTCTTGAAGGCCACAGTTTTTGCTCAAATATTCGACACTATTAAAAGAACATTGCCGCCTTTTCAAACTAAAACAGATGAAAGCAGAAGAAACATAGGTAGTATGCGAAGATTATTACTGCTGCTAAGTATGTGCTTGAAGTTTACCTTTCATTCTCCTTCGTAAAAATGTTTATAAGGTACCTTCTCTGTTCTACACATAGCTCTCTTCTTAATAATGTGAGTGTTTCACATTGGCATATCTGGTTATGAACGAGTCTCAAAAATAACAGAATGGAATCATGATTGGTGTTATTCGATGGGAAAAGATTGCAGATTTGAACTAATCAAATTTTCCATCCCCTTTTCCTTTCCCTTCTCTTACCCTCATCACCCCCGCCTAATATTACTTCGTTATTTTTATAAGGATGGGGGGTAAGGAGGAGGTATCCCTTTTTGTTTCAGCAAATGAAATACGTACTATGGGAATTGGAGCGTAGAAGCATTGAATTCTTTGAGGTGCAGAGTACGCCCTCTGAAATACTTTTTTAAAAGTTTTGTGCTCATTTGAATATAGGTTGTATTATTTTTAAGGATGTATACGGCAGCGTTCGTGGCAGCCGCAAAGGTGATTACCTCACATCGATAAACGCAGGAGATGATGAGGATGAAGGTGAAGATGAGCTTGTTGGACCGATGGCCACAGCGAAAGCCAACTATTCCGCACCGAAGCGCTTCGTCGAAGAAGCTGCTAAACATGCTCAGGTTGGTATATCCTCTTATTTAGTATTTGCTGCTGGAAGTGAAGTTGAAAAAATTGAGAAGGTAGAGAACAGTGAGCCGTGATTGGTTCACTTTGTTTATTACCACCCCTTATTCTTCCTTTGCAAAGTTTTTGTGATCGGTTTCTGTGGAAATTTTTTCCGCAACTGGAAAATTCCAGAAAGATTTTATTTTTCATGATCTCATCATAGTAATAAGCCATGGAGTATATTAAACCATTTGCTTCTCGTTTTCCTTCAAGGACTTTATGGTTCGCGGAACTCAAATAGACGTTCGCCTTTACTTTAAGCAAACAAAAATGCTTCAGTTTTTCATTTGTTTAACGTCCCAAGATAGCTAATTAGGGCACATTCCATAGATTCTTCATATAAGTTTTTAGGTGGAAAGTTTAGGTATTAACAAATATTTAAATATGAAAGAATGATGTGTAAATGAAGCTAGCAAATAATGTAAGCATTTTAGTGTTGATATGATTATTAACACGTTATAGGAAACAAATTCGTTAAAGAATCAGTCTCTAGCTGAGGTAAGGTAATAGCAAATGAAAGAATGATGTGTAAATGAAGCTAGCAAATAATGTAAGCATTTTAGTGTTGATATGATTATTAACACGTTATAGGAAACAAATTCGTTAAAGAATCAGTCTCTAGCTGAGGTAAGGTAATAGCACGCGAATGATTGGATTTTTGTATTATTCTAAAGAATCGTAAAAAGGGGCATATTTGGGCTATCCCTAGCTTGTTGCTTGTGAAGGGAGAAGGCAAATTCTTAGGTTGATGTCTAGGGTATTTTTGCTGTGCTTCTATTTTTGTCTTGATATACGTCGAATGGCTAACATCAGGAAGGATTTCTCAATAAAGGGGTGAATGGATATGGGAAAATATAATTTGGAGTAGTTCTGGCACCTGGATATCATTTTAATAAACGATTTTAGATGTTTTAATAGTGGATTTTGATTTTGGTACATTGGGCGTAAAATGTTAAATTAAAGGATGACGATCCGTTTGCGGAGACAAGAACGAAGACAATAGCTGAACGACAGAGTAACTATCAGGCACGTGCAAGACAGAGGCAGATCTCACCCGAGCGAGCCGATATGTTTGGTACTTACTTTCGCCATATTTTTGATTTGTTGACAAGGCTATCTGAACAGTGGGCCTTTTTTCTCATTTGAGAAATAGCGTATTTTATATTTTGTAGATTTATTTGTTCTTTAAAATGAGCAAAGTTTTTGTTTTGCATTGGGTGCGATCTCGTATATGTGATATTATGGCTTATTGATTTTATCTGAGTGGCTTTCTTGAAATGCCTGAAGATTTGAAACTTCGAAGCAAATTGAGTTTATTTATTCATTTCTATTTATTTATGTTTATTTATTTATTTATTTTATTTACAGCGGATCAAACGCCCGATGTTCGCGATCGATCATACGCACAGATCATGAAGGAACAAATGCTACGTGAAGAAACTGTAATTTTTTTAAAGAAATATAATTATCGTGTTAAAAGTTGTGAGAAATTCGCTATTTGCTATTTTCCTTATTTTTCTGAACTTTGTCGTTTTGACTTCTGTCTCCTGAGCATTCTTTATGCTCTTGATATGCTGTAGGTTTTTCTAAACTTATATTGATAGCGATCTAAGGGACATTATTTGATAATATTGGTCCCAATAAAAAGAACGAAGGAGGAGATGCCGTTAAAGGAATTTTAGTGCATTGACCACCTAGTGGTTATGACCATTGATGACCATTGGCCGTCCTTCTGATCATCTTTATACTAACGGTCACTCATGTCATTGTTTTTATGTTGGATGAAAATGCATTGGGATTTTTGTGAATGTTATTGGTTTATAGGGTAAAGTGGAAAAAGAGCTGACGGATAAGGCAAAGTCGGGTGAACTAAAGGTCAACAAGCAGCCATTGGCACCCGTTCAGAAGAGAGGTCGATGGGATGAAACACCGAAAATTGAGGCACTCGGTGCGGGTGCATTAACACCTTCATCGCAGACACCTGGCAGTACACAGCGCAAACGTATCAGCATCACTTCTACAATTTCGGCAGCTGCAGCTGAGGTTATTCATTTATGACGATTCTTAGGGTTTTCTTCTTTAGCTTCTATCTTTTCTCATCTGTTCCTTCGCCTCGTGAACCTATTTTTCTTGCTAACTTCTTTGCGCTCCCTCATCATTTTTGAGGATTCTTGTCCTTCTATATCTTTTCCGTTAGTTTCCTCACCTACTTCTCAGAGGGAATATTACTTTCTGCTTTAATTTTTTTCAGTGCTTTTAAAAAGGATTTCTGTGGTTCTTTATGGCATATTTCTTCAGTCAGGATATCAATGATTAATAATCAACAGTCAATTTTTTCATCAATTTTGCTCATTATTCATATGGCTGCAGAACTGACGTTGTTTCACAAAGATTAGAGCATAAAGTGAGTGCAGTGAATGGAGATCGCAGACGAAAAAGCAAAAAAAAAAAACAATTTGCTAAGGAAACTTAATGCTAAAGAGTGATAGTCGCAGCTGTCATGAGGTGGATGCACTCGTTGTTTGCATATTCAGCCTGTGGAGCGGCGTTGAATTTGAAGGTTGTGAGAGAAGAGTTGCCAATTTCAGAATGGGTCCCAACTTGGCCTATATAACATTTTTTGCTCCAAAATCAGGGCCAATAATTAGTGCATGTAAAGATGTGTGAAGAAATGAGTTTAAAGGTAGCGACACCTCGCGTGGCACGCTGGGATGAGACACCAGCGCATGCTTCTGGTGTTGATGCAACACCGATGTCAGGTGCGAAAGCATGGGATGCGACGCCAACAACGCAGACACCACGACGCAATCGGTGGGATGAAACACCTCGAGGTAGGACTCATTTTTTAATCGGGGTCCTGTTGATGATGCTAAAATATATGTGGTCGATCGGTGATATGGTCTGCGTGCTTAGAAAGCATAAATTACGAGGCATAAGGCGAAATGATCAGTTCAACGCAATCAGCGGCACTGCAAAGTTCACTCAAAAACTATTCACTTTTGTAGCTAACCTGTAACCGTGCTGCCAGTTTAGCAAGATTTTACAACTTCGTAGGTCGCACGTTCTATTAGTTTCATTTTGTTTGTTGAATTGAGCTATATAGACAAATAAAGGGTTTAGCTAGAAGCAACTTAGGAGTAGGTGTTGGGGGGTGCTTGGCATCCGTTTATGAAGGAAGTTTGAACAGGAGGGGTCACAAAATTTTGCCAAAAAAGGCCACAAATTTCACATTTGAAGTCAAAAATTTGAATAGGAAGTCTCCTAAATACTTCTTTCTTGGCATTCGTCGTGCGCATTCATGGGATTTACCTGATTGAATTTCAAGGAAGAGATGCTATCCATATCTTCCTCCTCCCCTTCATTTCACCTGTTTCTGTTGGACATAAGCAGGTTTTGGTTAATAATTCTCACTGTTATGAACGAAGGGCCGATCATCGCTAAGCAAACGCTTCAACGCTATAATGGGACGAGCAACTTAAGAGGTATGCATGAGCTGATGGTTGGATGTTGTATCAGTGCGTGATTGGTTTTCCCAAAAGAAAAGGGTGAAAGCGCCTATTAGTTTCATTGGATTTCTCGCGGTTTTCTGGAATTTCATATGCATCGCGGGATAGGATTATTTAAAATATCAGTGTGCTTTTTTATTAAATAGATTTATTGTAAAGTTAATTAATTATTCAGAGTCTGTACGCGATGGAATGACGCCCGGCGGAATGACACCGGGTGGGATGACGCCCGGTTGGGGTGCAGAGACGCCCCGCGATACACGGTTCGATGATGTTAAGGTAATATGAACGAAGGGCCGATCATCGCTAAGCAAACTCTTCAACGCTATAATGGGACGAGCAACTTAAGGGGTGTGCATGAGCTGATGGTTGGATGTTGTATCAGTGCGTGATTGGTTTTCCCAAAAGAAAAGGGTGAAAGCGCCTATTAGTTTCATTGGATTTCTCGCGGTTTTCTGGAATTTCATATGCATCGCGGGATAGGATTATTTAAAATATCAGTGTGCTTTTTTATTAAATAGATTTATTGTAAAGTTAATTAATTATTCAGAGTCTGTACGCGATGGAATGACGCCCGGCGGAATGACACCGGGTGGGATGACGCCCGGTTGGGGTGCAGAGACGCCCCGCGATACACGGTTCGATGATGTTAAGGTAATAGCCAAATTTTTAATAGGACCCGATTTTAGATTTATTAAGGGGTCTGTATTTAGTGTTGCTCATTTGAAGGGTCGTGCGCCTAAATGTGTATAGTGTGGCGGTCGTCAAACGTTTGTGCAGTGTGGCAATCATCAAACGTTAACTCTAGAATTTTTGTTATAGCGCATGTCGATTGCAGTGTTACCAGTACTGAGCGGAAAGGGTAATCTTTTCAAGATGAATTGCTTTTGCTTCATTCTTGTGAATTAAAATTAGGGGGACATTTTACTTTAATTATATTAGTGATCTGATGTTGAGGTCGAAGAAACGCCAAGTGAATCGAAGCGTCGTTCGCGTTGGGACCTGACACCGTCGGCCGCAACGCCAGCCACGCCAGCAGGTGGGTCGACCACTCCATCGACAGCTCAGATGGCAGGTGCAACCACACCATCAGGATTTACACCAAGCACTGTGGTCGGTGGAATGACTCCGTCGATGATGACACCGGGAGGCACAACTCCAGTGGGCGCTCTCGCGATGGGATTGAAAACGCCAGCCATGCCTATGATGCCAATGACGCCTGATCAGGTGGCCATGTTCAAATGGGAACGCGAAATAGACGAAAGAAACAGGTAGATACACTGTCGATCTGATTATGGCGTTCAACAGAGTTAGTGAATGCAGGGGGGGGGGGAGGTGAAAAATTGGGAAGTGTATAAGATCTCACTCCTTTTCGAAAGATTCTAATATTTACATTCCAAAACGTTTCAGACGCTTGAAAGACATTACCGTCTTGTATAATAATGTGATGCAGAAAGTCGTTCCATTTAGTGTTTTATTAGCAGTAAAAGTCGTCGGTATAGTGGCCAAGAAAAATATTTCGTTCACGCAGAAGGTCTAGGAAAATGTAAGTCGGTGAGTGAGAGTCGGGGAATACGAGTAACGAGTGCCAGGAATTATGTTCAAGCACGAACTCTGAATTATTTTCGTGGAATTTGATGCATTGAGGTGTCCAATTTAAGACAGGTTTTTGTCATACGCAATTTCATATATGTAGCAAACGTTTAATCGAGAGGTGGATTAGGAAGCTCAGTGTTGTGCATTTGGTGTTGAATGTTGCTTTTATTCAGAAGTTTCCCCGCTTTCATTTCCTTTCCCAAAGCCGCTCAGTATTTTTTGCGGCCCTGATGTATGGAATGCGATTCGATCGTCTTTTTGATCACTGAAGTTGAACCATACTAAGTGCCAGTTTGTCGTCTGTAATAGTCTAATATTTAAGGCCACTCTCGGATGAAGAGCTGGATGCGCTATTCCCACCAGGATATAAAATATTGCCTCCGCCAAGTGGATATATTCCAATTCGAACGCCCGGTCGCAAGCTTCTTGCTACGCCAACACCGATGGGTGCTACTGGCACACCGATGGGGTTCACCATGCAAGGAACACCTGAACGACCTGGTCTTGGTGATAAATGTGAGCGTTTTATTCTTAGCGTTTATTCAGAGTCTATTTTGAAAAGGGATCGCGTTTTACTTGCGATTTGTGGAGGAATTCCGCTGGATACATTCAATGCGAGGTCCTTTAAACCGGCTTACGATATCCCTGTGCAAGCAGCTTTTCTAGCCAATAACTCATTTTAGCTTGTGGCCAATCCATCTGTCTCGCGTTATGAAGCATTTATGAGAATAAATTAATTTCACAATACCTTCGCAGATGTATCGTTCATTTTGAACTTCCTCCCGTATTTTACATTGTCGACTCTTTCTTTATTTTTCGGTTAGCATTTATTTTTGCTCATATTGCAAGACTATTAGCGTTTATCGCAATATATTGCCGGTATTTGTTGGCATTCTCAGATAATATAATACTAGCCCTTTTGTTGTCACTTTGGTCAGATAAAATACCGAAGGTTTCTTCACATGAGTTAGCTGCCCGTTCTCCAAGGCGTTGCTATGCTGTCGTATGCGATATTATTTTTCGAATGCCAACTGACCACTCACGATTTGTTCACTGTTCTGTTATTTTGTTTTTATTTAGAGTATTCTCATTGTAAATCAACTTTGCATCTTCGTCGGAAATGCCGGCTGCAATCGGCGTGCATTTTGATTGGTTACTTTTTCTCAGGTTTATTATTGCTCCTTTCATTTTTACCCGCATATTTTATAAATATTCTTCCTTCGACCATATCAAAAAAAGAGGCTGAATGATTTAATTGCAGCAATAGCGGCGCTCATCGACACGCAGCCGAAGAACACTGATTTACCACCATTGAAACCTGAGGATATCCAATATTTCGATAAGCTGCTAATGGATGTGGATGAAAGCGCATTGAGTAAGGAGGAATTGGCAGAACGTGAGATCATGACCTACCTCTTGAAGATCAAGAATGGTACTCCTCCACAGCGTAAATCGGGTCTTCGCAAAATTACCGAAAATGCGAGACGTTTCGGTGCAGGTGCTCTGTTCAATCAGATCCTTCCACTACTCATGTCTCCAACACTTGAAGACCAAGAGCGGCATCTTATGGTCAAGGTAGGTGGTACATCTGCATTTTGCAATCTTTTTTCATGCAGAAGCTTGGTGGGAGGTCTTACATTTCGTTCATATCGCTAAAATTCAGAAGAGACTTGCATATCTTGCAGTTTGGAGGTGAATGTAAGAGAAAAGCAGATTCAATTTCTTTTATAGAGAACGAGGTCTAAGTACGAAATGAGGAAAGAGGGTTAAGATGAAGCAAGAATTGATATTGTGAATGTTGTTTTTCACGAAGAGTATATTTAGGTGATCGATCGTGTGTTGTATAAGCTGGATGATTTGGTACGTCCCTATGTGCACAAGATTTTGGTCGTGATTGAGCCATTGCTTATCGACGAGGATTATTACGCTCGTGTCGAAGGCAGAGAGATCATCTCGAATCTTGCCAAGGCTGCTGGTTAGTGCTTGATGATTTGATGTAGCTATGACAGATTTTGAAATGCTCATAGGGAGTAGAAGTTAGATTCGGAGGGGAGTTCATAGAAACTTTGGTTTATGTCACGAGAACATGCTGCAGAAAAAGAAGTGTTAACATGAGGTTTTTTATAGAAATTAGCAAGCAGTAGAAGGTTGTTGAGATGTTATCGTTTTTTCTATCATAGTTGCATGACTTCATTGATACTTTCCCTTACTTGAGAAAAGGAAACACCTTGGGTTTGTTCCGGTGGCAATTCTTTACATTCTTGTAGGGAGATCTTCTGTTTTTCTCTTAAGGGGAGAAGATTTTGAGGTTATTAGCATTTTACTATACTAGTAGGGAATCGAAAGTGATCACCTTACGTATATATTTGATGTATATGCTGTAGACAAAGGTAACAAGTGAAGTTAAATAGAGGTTGTCGGAGCGCAATAGGTTTGTGGGGAGCTAGGTGTGGAGTTGCAGTTCGGGAAGTATGTGTGAAGTTGCAGTTCGCGAACTACGAATAATCATGTACACGTTTGAACTAGTCCTGCAGTATCGCTGAATGAATGTTTTGATATTGAGGTTTGGCAACGATGATCTCAACAATGCGCCCTGATATTGACAACGTGGATGAGTATGTAAGGAATACGACGGCACGTGCATTCGCGGTGGTTGCATCGGCGCTTGGCATACCTGCGCTGCTGCCTTTCTTGAAAGCTGTTTGCAAGAGTAAGAAGAGCTGGCAAGCGAGACATACTGGTTAGTTACTCAGGCTTTTTTCTACAATACTGGCTAAAGACTAGGAGTCAAGCGAAGATATGCTTGGAGAGGAATAATGCTGCGTTCAGAAATTAATAAATCTGGGTTCCAGTCAAACTTAGAACATGTTTCCTTAAGGTTTTGATTGTGTTCTAAGCATTTGTATGCATTTGGAGTATATAACTATTGTAGAGGACAGGTAGCTCTTAAATGGGTTAATTTTAGGTCTTTTCGTGCATTTTTTATTGAATTATGTTGTTACTATTATATGTTATTTTCTTTATTTCGGATGATGTTGTTGTGTTACAGGTATAAAAATCGTACAGCAGATGGCAATTTTGATGGGCTGTGCTGTTCTGCCACATCTGCGTTCTCTCGTTGAGATCGTCGAAACGGGTCTAGTTGATGACCAGCAGAAGGTAACTCTTTTCCCTTATTAGGAGCGATTTCTATTGTTTTATTTTTAGTGTAATTAATGTTGTTTCAAGTGTTTCGTTTTTATTATTTTAACTGTTTATTAAAGACTTTTTAATTGGTTGTAAAAGTTTTCGTTTTTATGGTAGACAGGGATTTTTATTAGTGACCTCGGTCGAAGTGATATATGTTTGGGAACTGTAGTGTTTTCTGATTAATATCTTTTGAGTTATTTCAGTTTAGGCATGTCTTTCTTGCTGCACTGTCTATATATGCAAAAATATGGAGGCTGAAGTTCTCATCCTCTGCGACCATCGGAGAGCCCTTTCGAGTCCAGGTAGCTTAGGGTTCTAGTGTGTCTTTCGCCTCTTATTGGTGGGAAGCAGTTCAACGGGTATTTTTAGGTACACATTTTCGTTGTAATTGTTAGGTTGATGCGGTGACTGTCTTAGGTGCGCACGATTACGGCGTTGTGTTTGGCGGCGTTAGCCGAAGCGGCAACTCCATACGGTATCGAAGCATTCGACTCTGTATTGAAACCACTTTGGAAGGGCATTCGCTCACACAGGGGAAAGGTTTGTGCTCTTGATTTGTTTATCGCTGTGGCTAGAAAATATAGAATAGAGTGGTGCCTTTCATAGTTTAGTGAAAACTAGTAAAAGTCACTAATGCCGAATAATGTGCTTGGATTTTATCGTTTAAAGAATTTGTGGCTGTGTTACTTACAGTTAATTGAAGGTTGTCCAGCTGTAAATTATGGTTATGGGAAAACTGTTTACCGGTAGACGAAATATCACTTCTATATCTGTGGATACATATTTGTTTATAATTGATGTGTTAATGCTTGATGTTTGTGTTTTTGTAATTGAATCATGATTCAGGGTTTGGCGGCATTCTTGAAGGCGATCGGTTTTCTTATTCCTTTGATGGACGCCGAATATGCATCTTACTATACTCGAGAAGTGATGCTTATCCTTATTAGAGAGTTCGCATCACCCGACGAGGAAATGAAGAAGATCGTACTCAAGGTTCATTTATATCTTTTGCTTCTTAGTCCTGCAGTATCGCTGAATGAATGTTTTGATATTGAGGTTTGGCAACGATGATCTCAACAATGCGCCCTGATATTGACAACGTGGATGAGTATGTAAGGAATACGACGGCACGTGCATTCGCGGTGGTTGCATCGGCGCTTGGCATACCTGCGCTGCTGCCTTTCTTGAAAGCTGTTTGCAAGAGTAAGAAGAGCTGGCAAGCGAGACATACTGGTTAGTTGCTCAGGCTTTTTTCTACAATACTAGCTAAAGACTAGGAGTCAAGCGAAGATATGCTTGGAGAGGAATAATGCTGCGTTCAGAAATTAATAAATCTGGGTTCCAGTCAAACTTAGAACATGTTTCCTTAAGGTTTTGATTGTGTTCTAAGCATTTGTATGCATTTGGAGTATATAACTATTGTAGAGGACAGGTAGCCCTTAAATGGGTTAATTTTAGGTCTTTTCGTGCATTTTTTATTGAATTATGTTGTTACTATTATATGTTATTTTCTTTATTTCGGATGATGTTGTTGTGTTACAGGTATAAAAATCGTACAGCAGATGGCAATTTTGATGGGCTGTGCTGTTCTGCCACATCTGCGTTCTCTCGTTGAGATCGTCGAAACGGGTCTAGTTGATGACCAGCATTATAATTGATGTGTTAATGCTTGATGTTTGTGTTTTTGTAATTGAATCATGATTCAGGGTTTGGCGGCATTCTTGAAGGCGATCGGTTTTCTTATTCCTTTGATGGACGCCGAATATGCATCTTACTATACTCGAGAAGTGATGCTTATCCTTATTAGAGAGTTCGCATCACCCGACGAGGAAATGAAGAAGATCGTACTCAAGGTTCATTTATATCTTTTGCTTCGTTTTGTTTGAATATTGGTTAAAATTGTAATTATAGGGTGCGTTAGTTTATCGGTTTATGTTTATATGTGCTTCACGAATCGGCGTTTGCCAACCCTCTTTCGGTACGTGAAATTGGCTGACTAACCGTTGGAGTCGGGAGTCTTCGGTGACCATCGAAGAAGCCTACCGACTACGAAAGCTTACTAATAACCGAAGTCAATATCTGTCGAGCTACTTTTTTGTTGTTGAGCATCACTGAAACTATCCGTTTGGCGGTGCATTCTTCTCATCGCCCATACATTTTTGTTAGTGATTAACCTGTTTTAAGACGTATGAATAATTCCATGTTGATCAAACTGGTACTTATGAATCGATGTGGCTTTGATCTCGTTGTTGAGTCTACTCTTTGGCGTCATAATCGAGTGTTGATTTAGGTGGTCAAGCAATGTTGCGCAACCGATGGAGTTGAGGCATCGTACATTCGAGATGAAATTCTCTCACACTTCTTCAAAGCATTCTGGAATCATCGTATGGCTCTCGACCGGCGCAATTATCGACAGCTCGTCGACACTACTGTGGAAATGGCTCAGAAGGTAGGGTTTCAGGCTTTTTAAATAGTATGTGGGAAGGTGACTGCTATTTGGATGGCTGGTAGAAAAGGTGTTGAAGAGGTATGTGTATGGGTAGAAAATAAGTAGAGCTGTTGAAGAGGTATGCGTATGGGAAGGAAATAAGAAGGGGAAGAAAGAAATGGAGGAGGAGTATGAATGAATTGAGACCTTGGAGGTTGTTGTAGAGTACAATTTTGCAAGTTATATATTGCCGTCACCGGGATAAGGGATTCTAATCGTTTTCAAACTTGGCACAGCGACTGTGCGCTTTGGTATTTATGATGGAATTGTGTTGTATTCAACAGGCGGCTTCTGTGAAATTGAGAGATACACTTACCAGAAAATTTGTGCAAATTTTTTTCATAAACGGATTTCACAAAAATTAAAATTATAAAAAATTCAGATACGTTTAAAAATGTTCAAAAGCTTCTTAAATTAGCCTTTGTCGTGCATCCTCACATTTTCCATTTTGTATAGGAGTAATTCTTGAAGTGTAATGATATGTGATTTGAATTAACTTATTATGTGGGAATTTGAATTTTCCACCTTTATTTCTTTATTTGAAATCGTTTTTCCTTCTTTTTCTCCTTATTATTTCCTTTCTTTCCCCTTACAACGAGAGTGTGAAAACAAAGGTGAAACATTATTCAGGTAGGATCAGCAGAGATGATAGCACGTGTGGTGGATGATCTAAAAGACGAGAACGAGTTGTATCGCAAAATGGTGATGGAGACAATCGAGAATATCGTTGCACTTATGGGCGCTAACGATATAGATGCACGTCTCGAGGAGCAGTTAATTGATGGTATTGTATACGCCTTCCAGGAACAGACCCAAGAGGTTTCCAGAATTTCATTTCTTTCACTCTTATTTTTATTCATAGTTCCCTAGAGAGGTGTTGGTGCAACTAAAAGATCAATGCTGAGTAGTGATAGTGAAAGATTAGCCGATATTATTATCGCCTTTTGCATTTATTTGAAGGTTTTGTGAAGGTTGCCTAAGTTTCTTCCATACGTAACTCTCGTTAAGGTTCATAATTATATCCAACTAGGTTTTCATAGCTTTGAAAAGAGACGGTATTTTTTTAAAGGATTGTTTATTTATTGTTTGTCTTCGTTTTGGCAACCTCTTACGTACTAATTTATGTCTCGTTTTGTTCCTGTAATTATTTGCGATTGTAGTTGAGGCCATTTGAACTTGAAATATATAATTTCTGATCGTTTTAGGATGCAGTAATGTTGGATGGTTTTGGAACAGTGTGCAAAGGACTTGGCCGAAGAACGAAACCGTATTTACCGCAAATTTGTGGTACCATTCTATGGCGATTGAATAACAAATCGGCAAAAGTGCGACAGCAGGCTGCTGATTTGGTATATTTATTCGTTTATTCACCTAGAATTCTTTCTACACTCTGATCTGATTGCACATTGAGGGGATTTTTTATCTTTTTCTGTTTATTCTATTTCTGATTTGCAGATTTGAAAGAGAAAAGTGAAATAAATGGCGAACTTCTAGTTTCTTTGATCTTGTGAAACGGCTGTTTTCCGTCGTTGCTTGAAATTAAGCGGTCATTGTTGATTGTATTGAAATTTCCCAACATAGATCCAAAGCCAGCAAAACTGCCATGTTTTTAAATTTAACTCTTTTATTCTTTATGTGGCTGGTGGTCATCTTGCATTCAAATGTGGTCATCGCGAAATGCGGTCATTTCAGATAGCGAAATTGGCTCCTGTGATGAATATCTGTCAAGAGGAAAAGCTGATGGGTCATCTGGGTGTGGTACTCTATGAATATCTCGGCGAGGAATACCCCGAGGTTTTAGGCTCGATTCTGGGTGCCCTTAAATCGATTGTTAACGTTATCGGCATGACGAAGATGACACCTCCAATCAAGGATCTTCTTCCTCGACTCACACCTATCCTCAAAAATCGGTTAGTAAATTCGTTAGGTCTGTTTTTATTATTTTCTGTTAGAATAACGATTGGAGCTTGTGTTATTTAGACGTTAGACGGAGTGCATTCGATCACACCCTTTTTGGAGGTTTCATGAGGGAAAATTTTAATTGCTGAAGTGATTAGGGGAGTTTTTGGTTCCCACAGGTAATTTATTACTTTCGAATCGCTGATGACGATGGTTTCAACCATCCTGTGGGTATGTGAGGGATATTGATTAATTCGAACGTTTATTGTGGTGAGGAGATGGATACGAAGGACTTGGGTTTCTACGGAAATTCGAACATAAGTGTGAAAAGGAGCTTAATGATTAGGTTCGTGCGATCACACGTTATAGTGTTGTTAGTAAAGGTTTATCTGAGAAGGTGTGTGGTTGCAGGCATGAAAAAGTACAAGAAAACTGCATCGATTTGGTGGGTCGTATCGCAGATCGAGGTAGCGAGTTCGTATCGGCAAGAGAGTGGATGCGGATTTGTTTCGAGCTGCTCGAATTGCTGAAGGCACACAAGAAGTCTATTCGAAGGGCGGCTATCAATACGTTCGGATACATAGCTAAGGTCGCCTTTCATCGTTTACTTTATTTTAATTCATTTAATCTTTCTACAAGCACCTTGCTCCATTCACTGATCGTATATTAGCAATGTTTTCTGAAAGAAATTGTGGTTGCAGGCATGAAAAAGTACAAGAAAACTGCATCGATTTGGTGGGTCGTATCGCAGATCGAGGTAGCGAGTTCGTATCGGCAAGAGAGTGGATGCGGATTTGTTTCGAGCTGCTCGAATTGCTGAAGGCACACAAGAAGTCTATTCGAAGGGCGGCTATCAATACGTTCGGATACATAGCTAAGGTCGCCTTTCATCGTTTACTTTATTTTAATTCATTTAATCTTTCTACAAGCACCTTGCTCCATTCACTGATCGTATATTAGCAATGTTTTCTGAAAGAAAATAGAGTCGTTGGTGAAGTGATGTGAAGGGGATGGCTAGATATTTCTTGCGGCTTGTGCATGCGTTGTTTTTAAACATCACATGCATAGGCCGCAGAAATGTTTTAGCCAATTCGCTATATTGTACAACTGAAGAAGTAAGAATTGTGTGGAAGGGCGATAGAATGGATGTCTCACTGATCGGAGTAACGTTGTTATCTGATATGGCCCCGTTCAGGGAGGCATCTTCCAGAGGGAACGGCGTTTGCTACGAATTTATGGCTTGCTGAGCGCGGTGCTTACAGGTAAGCGTACTCTGCTCTGTTCTCTTCATTTGTCTGTTCGGTCGGTGGCAACAAGGCCGCTTGCTGAAAACAATTTTTGCCTTTGGGAATCTACGAGGTAACCCAAGTTGAGAAATGAACTTACACGTACTTTGTCTTCTCAGCCAGCCATCAGTTGTTCAACAGTTCTTTCTGTACTATATATATTCATAGTGTGCCTACACACGCATAGGGTTCGTGTGTTTTTGTTGATATCTCTTTAAGGTGTTTGTATTTTAAGAAAGCAATCCGATCACATAGAACATTTGGTTTTATGTGAACGTGCTTGAAGAAAACACCTGTATGGAAATTGCTTATTGTTGGCAAGTTGCATGTTTGTGGATTGAGTGGAGTCTGATCGATGCATTTTTTTGGAGTGCTTGGAGATCTGAGGTACGATAGAGGTCAATAGGTCTTTCATATTTACAGTTTACCTGTTTGGTAAAGTAGGTATCTCTTGGTTGCACGTTACCGGTTTTTGGCGGAGTTGTTTTTGAAAATATAGACGCAGCAATTTGTTTTTTGGTTCATGAAGGCAGACTTCTGCTGTTTCTCCAATGCGAATAAGCTGCGTTCTTATTGTCATTCGTCTGTGATTTATGAGGGTGTAAGCTGGTCACGCAGAATTCGATAAGAAGGAATTGTATTAGCGACATCATTCTCTCACGAATTTCGGAGGGAGCAGAACGATCGCGTTTGCTGTCTTATGATGTGCGGTGAGGGAATCGGTGAAGTTGGTTGGTGATCGGTGATACGACTATACGAAGATATCAGATAAGCAAAGTCGATTTGGGAGGGGATAAGCAAAGATCCGAAGAGAGGCATCAATAATGTGATCAAATTTTATGTTCACATTGTTACATATGTGGGCACATGTTGCGTCCGTTATATCCTTTTCTCGGATACAATCCATGATAAAGCATTTTGCATATCGTGTCGAATCGCTGTGTTGCATTTATTATGAGCAGAGCAGTAAGTCAGTCTCTAAGTATAAATTTTAGTTATTTGTGAAAAGAGAAAGAGGAATGCGGTTGGAGTGGAGTCGGAATTGTGCGCGGTGCCCTCGGCATCGGCCTGCTCTACAGAACGGGCCATCTCATCGTCGATGCGTTGCTATCTGACCAGGAAATTGCTGAATACTACAATTTAATCGTGCTCGTTTTTACTACTTAAATGCCATATTTATGTGTCGCTTCTGCTTGTATAAAAGATAGGAAAGAGGGGAAAGGAACAGGCTTTGACTCTGGAGCATAATATTCTATGGAGTCTTTTATGTAGTGTTTAAGTGGTAATATATCAAGCTAAGCGTAAGGTTTCTATCGATGGTAAAATGAGTGGTCAAGCGGTCAGATCTTTTAACAACTTAAGAGAATTATTAGTTTAGTTACTTTAGTGGTATCTCCGGTCACTTTTTGTGTGACATTTGTTGTGCTCACAGTTTTTGTTTCGTTTATAGATGAAGAGGTGGAGGATAGAGAAAGAAGGATGTGGGAAGGGGGATGGGGCATTATCGTTGATATCAGTCTACTTGATATAGCAATTTGATTAATGATTGTGGTGCATATTTTTAAATGTTGCAATTATTTTAGGCGATTGGTCCACACGATGTATTAGCGACGCTGTTGAACAACTTGAAAGTACAAGAGCGACAATTACGTGTATGCACAACAGTGGCGATTGCAATCGTCTCCGAAACTTGTGCTCCGTTCACTGTTCTACCGGCTATCATGAACGAATATCGAGTGCCGGAAATCAACGTCCAGAATGGTGTACTTAAGGCACTCTCGTTTATGTTTGAGGTGATTCCATTTTCTGTTTCAATATAATCTCTACTAGTTGCATCAGAAGTTATTGCGTTGAGTATTGTATTCTAAAAAAGTCACATTTGCGCTTTTTAGTTGTTTTTTTTATTTTGGAAGATGCTTTTCTGAATTTTTAAACGATGATATAATCGTATAGGAAGTATAATGTTTCTTTGATACGATTAAGTTCATTATGAATTGGCTTCTCAATGGGTTATGTTTATTTCTGTTTGCTGTATAGCACATTAGGTGAAGTTCACCACTAGCAAGCTTATTAGATAATAAAAAATATAAGACCATAAAATTTGATCAATTGATCCTTAGTTTGAGTGATAACACTTAGAGGATAGCTTCATAGTGGTGCTTTCTGATCCGGAAAAACTGTTGTGGAATTTAGGGTTGATCTCTATTTTGCTGTTTGGTTTGTTTCCTGGCAAGGAGCTTAGGCGCATATTGAGGTCATTCCAAGTTTTTTTTACACCTGTTATTTTAGGTCTTCTTTCTTGGAGCTTCCTTTAGTTCGTTTGACTGGTCAGTTTAGGTTTTCCTCTGTGGTTTCCATGGTAGTGCTGTTTGGTGTGTCGTATGTTGGTTGCAAGGTCCTGTTTGTTCCTTTCAGTAGGTGTCCGATCTCGTGCGGTATATATGACATAAAAATCGAGTCTGTGATGCCTGTGATGCTATATACTAATTTTTTTTTTGCTTTGATATCCAAAAATTTCATTTCTTTTGTCCAGCTGCCAATTTGATTTGGTTTTTGAAAACCCATCAAATCTGTCTTGGTAGTATTATTTAAAAGTGAATTCTCCTCGGGAAATTGCTTTCAATTGCTGCATTTTTCGGCATTTTTTAAAATAAAAATCAATAATAACGTATAGAGCATAAAGTTTTATTGGGTTGAAGTGATTTTCAGAGATATCGTTCATCGTCAAATTGCAATGGATGCTGTGGCGCATTTAACGTTGGGTGTCTATGGGTTCGGATGTGAGGATGCACTCATCCATATATTCAACTATGTTTGGCCGAATATGCTCGAGAATTCACCGCATGTAATTCAACGGTAATATAATGTTGATTTATATCAAATATGGGATGTTGGGGAAGTTTTTGTGATGTTCTGTGAAAGTTTTTCTGAGTTAGTTTAGTCATTTGAGAGTTTTTCGAATTGAAAAGATAGCATTTATTCGTTTATTTACATTCATTATTTATTTTAATGGACCGAAAGTTTAAAAAAGGTGTATTTAATGTTTAAAAGCAGCCGCGGGTTTTTTTACTGCTAATGTTGTGCTCTTCTGCACCACTATAGAAAATACAATCAAATCTTATGGAGTATTTGAATCTTGCGGAGATCTTATGCATAATTAAATGCGGAGGTCTTGTTGTAATTTTGGGGTCTCTTTTATGATTGAAAATGACGGTTAAATGGCCATTTTTTTAGGCGTACTGAAATCATTTGGATGAAGAAGGAGGGGGAGTGGGCAATTTATAAGAACGGGGGGGAAGCTTTTATGTTTTTTGTTAGCTAAATGAGTGTATCTTTAAGGTTTATTTTCTCGTGTGATGCGATGCGTGTCTCGCTTGGCCCAATAAAAGTGATGCAGTATTGTATGCAGGCACTATGGCACCCCGCCAGAAAAGTTCGGGAGCCTATTTGGAAGGTTTGTTTGGTTGCTTTTTTCTTTTGCAGCTTTTTTATTTTTTAAGGTTTGTTCTAGACTTGCTACATCATTTTATTGATTGGAAAGCAGAAAGTCTTTTCCAAGAGTAGCTTTTTTTCGTAGAAATAAATAATTCGAACGGTCATTGTTTAAAGAGGACGGAAATGGGGATGGGGGTGGGGGAAGGAGATAAGTGAGTGGAGAGTTAAGGTCAGAGCTCATTGCGATTAACATAATTTGCCTATTGTGGAGGGTAATTTAATCGCTGTTTTTCGTAGAATATTATCTGGCACGCTTAGTTTAATGGTTATTGGGTTGTTGTAGTGGTAAAACGGCCTTTGGATCAAATAGACAGGTGGTTGAAGGTATTTCAAAGTTTTTAAAGCATTGCGTCTAATTACAAACTTACAATTTATTCATAAGAGCTGTGATAACGTTCGATTAATTGATATTTGAATTGAAGGTATTCAACAATTTAATGCTCGGCTCACAGGATGCGTTGGTCGCCGGATATCCGCGTATTCCGAACACCGCTCGCAACACGTTCATTCGATATGAACTCGACTATGTTCTCTAATCTGCCGTTTTTATTCACGGTTTTACGCTGTTGCGATGTTATTAAGGTGCGTTAAATCTGCTGATTTGGAAAGATGCTAAGGGTTTTAGGTAGTGTTGGTAGGGTGTGAGGCAAATATGGGAACATGGATGAGATGGCATCGAAGAATCAAGCATAGGTGCTTTTTAAGCAAGGAAGCAGTCAAACATGTTGTTTTAAAACGTCTAGTTTAACATCCAAGGACGAGAGCATTTCAGCTGATTAAAGAGGAGTGGAATTGGAGAAAGTGGGTTAGGGGGGTTGCGGGAAGTGCTTTTTAGTGGAGAGAGAGGGACGATACTTGATGGTGGATTGGATGTGAGGGAAAGGCGAGGGCTTAGGTTAGCCAACATGCGTGGAGCAGTTATTGCTGATCGAGTGTCAACAGCATCTTCTAATGAACCTGCCCAGGTTGCTAAAATGTTTGCAAAATAAACTTTGAATGTTGTTTTGGGGTAAATACTGAGTGAAGATGCTAGATTGCTCTTAGTTTATAGGTGGGATATGTATGTTATCTAAGGGGAGTTGAATTGGCAGCTGTAGTGTAGTTGTTAGCAGCCAATCACGTATACATCAGCTGTAGAGCTCCGCCGGAGCGGAGCTCTTTAAGTGTTGTTTGTTGTTTTCTTCGCCTGTTGTACAAATTCCTTTCGTTCTCCTATACACATTTTAAAATCATTTACTATTTGTCGTTTATCGAATGTTTTTTTTTTGTTGTATTGTTTACTTAAAATAGACCTCGTTTGAGAAAAAAAAAAGTTTTTGGTTTATTTTTGAACTTGTCCATCATTCATTTTTTTGGTAATTGTGTGGCAAATGTAGGGCTTTGAAGATGTCATGTTTATTGAAGTGAAGTTTACACTTTTTAAATTATCATATCGTTTTGTTTCGAATATTGCATTTCATTCCTTATTGCTGCATTAGCGTTTAGAAGAATCTTTTTTGAAGATGGGGGTTTCCATCTTAAAAGAAGGTAGTGATTAATAAAAGTCAACTAGAATGTTTAAGCATTTTCAAGAAGAAAGCGATCTTGTTGACTGATAATATGTTGAGATGGTTGTAATCAATAAGAGGTGTTTATTTAGCGCATTCAGTGAATCAGAACGTTTTTATAGAGACCAGATTGATAAGGTTCTTAGCGAGTGGATCCATACGAATACTTTTAGAAGAGTTGATGCGAAAAGACGCATACGCTCTTATCCATCTGGATTTTAGTTGCAGTGTTCAGATCATAAGGAATGAAGGCACGCAAATGTGAATGTTGTGGTATTGTGCTGAATAATGGATGACTTGATTTTTTTTTTTTTTTGAATTCTTTGTAAATGGAATTGTAACTTAGTAAGATCCAAATTTATGGGCATTTTGCAAACTTCGGAATATCGGAAGTTCAGATGTGAGTTCAAGTTCAAGTTCAAGTTCAATTTCGAGTTCAAGTTCACCTGAAGTTGGAGCATTTTGGTGGATACAATTTACGAAATGCTGTCAAGATTAATGAGATGTTTTATAAGAGTATCGGCTTCAATTTTAAATGTTTTATGATTATTATGCTGCAACTTTTGTTCAAAAAATACTCTCGCTTAAACATGCAATACAGTAAGTTTCGAAACGAATCGACTTATTTATATCGATTTAGGTCGACAATTTTTATCGTTGAGGTTCAATTTTAATTCACAGGTGTCCTGCAGTTCAGATATTATTGCGGCGAATGCGGACTATTTTTTAAAGGGATTAAGGGTAAAAGGTTAAGGATAAAATAGGCTAAGTTAGGTGGGCGATCAGCGGAGGGGATAGAAGAAGAGGGAGTTGATGCTATTCGAAGAAAACGTCGAATTCAAAAATATAGAAATCTCGTGCATTTCTCAAGTATCATGTTGGAAGTGTTTTGCTGTTGCGTGAATTCGTGTGCAACGTTAGTGACAGCAATGCAATTTGATTCGTTATGTGCTTTTTTGATTAACAACTTATTGAATCGGCTAACGAAAATGCTTTGGCCGATCCATTCGATTGTTGAGTTCTCTTCTATTCTAATCTCCCTCAGAAATAAATATTCGCATTAATATATTATCTTTATAGGGAGAAAAACAATTTTAAACATTGGTTGATTACTCCTGAAATGAATTACCTTCATTCGTAAAATATTTGTTTATTCTTTAAAAAAAAGCGTAAATAAGCACTTCATTTGGAATTCCCCGTGTTGTGGAACTTCGCTGTAGTTGTGCTTTTATAGAAAGCAATAGAAAAGTAGGAAAGTACGCCAGGGGGTCGAAACGATATTATGCACTTGTATTCCTCGTGAATTACCAATTAGTTTTTTTGAAAGTTATCAATAAGTAGTAAAAATGTGTGGGATGATAGCTTCATATTTCAACTCACCCAGCCGGTCATGCAAGCTCTTTACAAAGGGTTCGTCAGTTTTTCGCGACTTGATCAGTGAAGTAATGCGCCAGAGGAACTGGCAAGGGCACCTTTTCTGCTCAGCTGGCGTGACCGACCGGTTGCACGAATTTCCTAAACAAAATGAAACCACCATATTTTTCGTGGTGGGGTTGTTCATAACTGTACTTCTCAAGAGTGCTGTTAGATATAGTTTCAAATGTTTTGGGAAGTTATCTTCCCTCATAACGATTTGTGGAGGGCATTGATTAGATAGCTATCGCTGTGTACGAATGATGAACACATATACATGGGTAGTGAATGTTATAGTTTATTTTTTACGCACTTTCTAACAGTCTTGTTGAAGCAAGAAGTCGAGATTTTTGGTCTCCAACCGCTTCTACGTATAGGAATTAAATTGAGTGTAATATATCTCGCGAATATCGTGCTTATTTTTTCATCTAGCCAAATTCCATACTATTCTAGGGAACAAACACCCTTTACAGCTAGAAAGGCAGGTGACAATAAAAAACGATGTTCTATATATAATATAATAGAGTTTGCATAGATAAGAACATCGTGCTTAATTAAAATCATGCAGGCATAATCTCTTGATTCTCATTCGCCGAGTAAATCCATATGATCATTCTTCGTTCTATCTAAATTTATATTTTAAAAGAGCTCATTTCTCTCTATTTTTTATAGTAAAATATTGTTCGATCGCCACACATATGAAGCCGAAATGAACTCACCACGTCCACATTCCGACGTGATACCAATGGGAGAGCACTACTCGTCGACGGTGGGTGTCGCATCAGTACCCGCATTACCAATGCCGATTACGAATCTCGCAATAACCCTCACCGCGCATGTAAAACCTTTCACTGTTTAACGTTCACTTTTATTTTACACTCACGAATTAACGAAGGGGGTGGGTATGCGCATATAGTCTATGCACGTAGATATTCAAATTTCGGTGAGCAACTATTGCTCATGATTGATGCAGAATTCAGGATTCGGTCGATTAATCCATGCACTGATATTATTTATCGATTGCCTGTTTAGTTCCTGGAGCAATTCCGGAGCGTTAAAGTTCCAATAAATAAAACCTATTTGAAATTAAACAACTTTAAGAATCTCTAGATCATTTAAATAAAAGTTTTCGTTTGAGAAAAAAAACACTCCATAATATGCGTAAAATGATTTTTTATTTTGCACTGCCAAGTTTTGCATGAGGCCACATGGAAATGACCGGCAATCTATGATTGCACATTGCATTGCTATGTTGTGTTGAATAAGCTGAACTATAATGCTATGTGGGAATTTACATATTTATTTATGTTTATTTTTGCTGTAATTTCTTCTTTTAATAGTGCAAAAATATATATTTCCACTATTAATTAGGTTTTATTTCTAACGTAAAGGTGTGAATAATTTCATTGAGATTAGGAAAATAATTGCAGGGATATTTCTTATATGTATTTGTACAAATAAAACTTCTAATCGTTGCAACTACCTGAATTGATAGGTAACGACTTTTCTTAGTCTCTTAGTCCTTTATAACGTTCACATCTTGATAATCGGTGGTATTGCTGTTGTACTTGTGAAGTTAGTAACACCGTTATACCGCCCATTTTAACTATGCTAAATATTGTCCATCATTGCCATATCCGTTAGGATGCGAACTTTATTCTTCAACCATCGTCTAATCTCCATTCCAATCACTTGTTATTCTTGTGGCTTTCCATTCTATTGCATTAGCGATGCGTAGTAAGAAAAAAAAAGAATAAATTAGAGGTAATTGAAAGTGATTGTTAAAAATAACCGAAGGTAACATGCGCAAGTATCGTATACATTCGGCAAAATGAATTTAGATCACAAATAACTTTAGATCACAAATAAGTCGATACACACAACGATGTGATAGGCATTTATGGGAAAGAGGGTTGCATAATTTGATCGATCGTCTAATCACTGAAAACTGATCATTAAATCACTGAGAAGATCAGTATCATTTGTGTGGGATGTTATCATAGAATAGGTCATTTAGTTGTATTGATTGGTCGATGACTTGTTGCGCGTTCTAGTCGCAGCATTCATGCGCCACTTATCTCGCCTATATATATATATATATCTTTCATATCTTCTTCGGTTTTTCTTGTCTCTTTATATTCTCTAGTACTGCTTTACTTGGTAATAAATTAACCCGAAATCAATCCCCCAAAAATTGAAAATTGATTTCTTTATTTCAAATCTTTATTATTTCAAAGCAAAAAAAAAAATTTTTTTTTTTGCTGAAATAATAATTGTTCTTATGATTTTTCATTCTTTGATATAGAAAGCTATAACATTTGATAGGCTCGATGGAAGCGTTGAGTTAGACTTGCCTTTGGGAATAAGAGTTACCTTTGGGAATTAGTCGGTTTTGAATAAATTCCCACATTTAAAACTCAAAAAATAAAACCATTGTGTTTCATTACTTGAATTCTTTAAAATTTGCGCATTGTGGTTTGCTAGTTTTTTGTGATTTTGCAACTAAATTACCCTATGGGAAATTTTATTTCCCGAATATTTAAGTGCAAATTTCCCTCTATTCTAGTTCGACGCATTTCTTCAGTCGGTAGATCTGTCGTTAGCGAAGACGTTCGTAAAGTTCGCTATCGTTTCAGTTTCGCTCATCAATTGTCAGCACTTAATTCAGTTGTATTTGAGTGTACTTATAAATTACTCTTTGAGATTTTTTATTTATTCTCTAAGATTTTGAGACATTTTAATTCATTTTCCAATGTTTATATTTACTACTTTATATTATGAGAGGAATTACCGATCTATTACTTAAGAGATGAGATTATTTTTGATTATTTATTTGTTTATTTGTTTAGCATATAAATTTTTAAACTGCCATATAAAATTGATTTTAAATAATAAATGAAACTTCTGAAAGAGTATCTATCTAATTATTATTTAGGAGAGCAGTGTACCACCATTGAAAATGTTACGCGAATGCCCGTTTCGAGTGTATTTCTACAAACGAAGCGATAAAAAATGTGGCAATATTCAATGCGATGTGATGTTGGTTAGTGTTTAAGCCTAATTTCTTTTCGATGATTGAAATGTGAGCCTTAAGGCTTAAGGCCTAGGACTTTTATGCTTGATGTGGGCCGACGAAGACGTTTCTTTTTGAAGGAATTTGTTGCTGCTGTCTTTTTCGTAGCGTAATTTTCTCTTATTCTGCTATCTATATGAATTTATTTATTTGTTTATTTATCTTTATTTATTTATTTTATTTATTTATTTTAACGTCTCAAAGCGGGAAAATATACAAAAGTATGTGAGAATGTCCAGAATGTCCGACAGCAAGAAGGTCCAAAACGTTGATAAAGCTGCAATTCCGAAGTATAAACATTTAATACGTAAGAGCTGCAATAGTGTATAGATCAGAACTAATTAGCCGCAGTTCAAAAGATGAGGGAGTTGGTACATTAACGATATCAGAGGGAAGGCGATTCCACATTCGTATAATGTGAAACTGGAAATCATACTGAACATTGCTTGTACTGGGGNGGGGGGAGAGGAAGAGCTGATCGGAGACCACAATAGGTTAGGGTGGAATGGAAATTCGAGAAAATAGATGCAAGTGAGAAAATAGTTTCGCATTTATAAAGAGTGTTTCATCAAGAAATTCCCATTTTCATGGGCAAAGTGAGTTGTGACTTCGTGGATCGGCCGGGGATGAAACCGAATTAGGCATGGTTCAGAAGGCTGTTTCGCGTTAAATGATCCTTTAATGCCTATTTGGCGACGAATTCGAAAGTCTTCTTACAGACAGAGGACGTTTAGAGTAATTGGACGATAGCTTTTTACTGAGGTGGCGGGTGGTTTCTTCAGTTATTGCCACCCCGATTGACGAATTTACTATTAGATTACTTTAAAGTAAAATTACTTGTAATTAGTAAGTTTTAGACGAAGATGTCTATTTGGATACTTTTTCTGAATGATTATTCGTTTGGAATTTAATCCGTGATCGATGATATTCTCAAGTTGAAATTTGATCTGTACGACAATTAACGACTTAGATCATAAAGATCAAAAAATGGCGCGCTTCTTATTTAATACGCGTTGTTTTTTTAAATTTGCCATCGAAGTTTTTTCCTTAAACATTCTTGTTGTATTTAAATTATTCGTATCAATATTGTACTATTTTTTCATATTTGCATATCTACGAAATTCGATAGATTGATATGAACGTAGATATAATA
>QEWY01003119.1:675419-794395 GCA_006503575.1 Baylisascaris schroederi
TATGGAAATTTCTTTTATATGGTACATCGTAGGTTTTTTTTTTGATGTGTGTTTTTTAATATTTAAGAATTTTGGTGAACTAAGGGTTCCACCAAATATTTCTGACTTTCCTTTTAATGTTCAATCGAAATTATTGTGCTATATTGCCATGTAGGTTACAATATCGAGTTGCATATATTACAGAGTAGCAGAGATCTACCTGGTCTTGAACTCGGTGATATACTTCAAATCAGCTCACCAACCGTACCGAAGCCGTTCTTCGTCCAACACATCCGAGAGGATCCCGAAGGTGGTATATTCCGAGAGAAACGTCTTTGGATGGAGAAGAGTATGGCCGATTCATTCGATATTATGCAGAATCAAAATGTCACCGTCAAGGTTGTCGATAAGAAACAAGTAAGGTTCCAGTTATCATCAGTGATTTAAGTGAAGCTGGAAAAAGCTTGTTTAGAAAATGTTATTATGGTGTAGGGATTGATCGAATGCACACATCACGTTTAATTAACCTTTTTTTAGGTTATCATCAAGTTCTGTTCAGAATTTACTTGTAGAAACTTTAGCATTTATTAGAGGTGGCAGGTTATTTTTCATTATTTAAAAAGTTCAGGTAGATTTTCTGGGGAATTTGTTACCGAGTTACCTAAAGGTATGTCTGCATATCAGTAATTCGACTTTCGCATTCTAAGGATAGGATGGATGTGGTGTAAAGGGGGGGGGGCGGAGAGGAAGAGGGGGGAGGGGGTAAGGGATCGGAAAGAAGTTGAGTATTGTCTGCTTCTCTGAAGTAAACGTATTAAACCGGATATGATGGCATATAGATGGCACATAGTTTTCAGTGCATGAAGTTATCAAATTTTTTTCGATTGACTAGGTATATTTTTAGGTACGTAGTGGATTCGTATCAGAGGACACTCGTGTTGTTTTCCGGTCGTCCAGTTCCATGGTATTTTTATTTATTTTTCTTATTTTTACTAAAATTTGATTATTATACTGAAAAGTTTTCTCTACTTTTTTGCTTCTATTTATGAGTTTTCCATTCTCTTTACATATATGAACCCGTCGAATGAATCAAATAATAGTAGAATGTTTGCATATGCTAAATCTTTGAGGATTGTAATTGTGATAGCATTTTTGGTATCGGCCGATTTATTCGAAGTAAGCAGTCTACAGTACATAATTTATATGTGCATAAATTATTGTAGAAAATTTGGAGGCAAAAAATTTAACAACCTTTAATGGATTTAATTTTTGTTGATATTCATTTAGAAAAATGGCATAGTGGAATGTTTTGTTTATTTACTTACTTATTTATTTGTTTATTTATGTATTTATTTATTCGTTCATCTATTTTGGTGTTTATTTATTTATTTATTTATTTATTTACTTATTTATTTATTTATTTATTTATTTACTTATTTACTTATTATTTATTTATTTGCTTATTTCGCTTCGGTTAGATAGTAATATGGAAAAAACGTGATCATTGAAGGTATATAAATAACATTAAATTTGATTTCAGCTACTGGTCTACGTGCAGATGAGTTCGGAGATGTGGGATATCGATCCACATGGTGACCTTTATTTCGAAAAATGCGTCAACGGATTCTTCCCGGAATTGTTCGAGAGATGGAAAGAGCAACATTGTGCTCATTATGTATCGTTTATTGTTTGCTCCAGGTATTGCGTTCATTGTTTTCGTTTTTATATTATCATATCTTTTAATGTTTGATTTCTCTACACATTCATAGCTAACTTTATTCTACCTTTAGGATTTTGAGTTTTTATATGGGAATATTTTGATTTTTAATCTCGTTGATTGAAAAATTTGATTCGTCGATCGTTGAAGGGAATGGTTTTGTTGATCTTGGAGTTTATTTTCTTATCATTTGATTATTTAGATATTATTGTGATTACCCGATGAGTGCATATAATGGGGGAAGAGGAGATAGAATAAATCAGAAGAGGTACCCTTAGTTAGTAGATTGAAAGGAATATCTAATGTGAAACAAACGGTTAAATTTTATTTCAGGTGGTATTTCAAAGAGGAATTAATGGACGATGAAATGAAAGAGAAGGTTTGCAAAGATCACAGAGGCAAATATTATCAAGTAAGTGCTGTTATTTAACTTTTTATTATCGTATAATTTATAAGAACCTTTTTATTACCGTATACCGTATAAGGATTAAAGTTAGAGAGTTTGACGAGAAAGCAGATGGTAACTACAAAAACCGGAAAAAAAAGGTTATAGTGCCAGTGAGTTAAAACAATTTTCATAGCACCGAAGAGGTGAAACCTTTGAATTTTCTTCGATTGCAGAAAAAACTTTGCAATACTCTGTTAAAATCCATCAAAATGAGGTTTATATTTGTTGTTGATGTGAAATCGAAAAAATCTATGTGCATATTTTTGCAACTTCAAACAATATGTTAAAAATTTTGGTTTTGATGGTCTATGTAAATTATAATTTTTTAAAGGTTTTAAGGATGTCTTACTGTTCTCTAGGTACTTATGGCGATCTTTAAAGAGCGGTTTTATAAGAAATTTTCACATTGATAAAATGATATATCGCAATGCTAATATAATAAAGCAACATAATACGGTGTGATAAGGTAACGAAATATGGACACAGTATTTGTCATTTTTTACACACCTTGTGGTAGTCAACGCTTAGCAAGTTTAATGGCTCAACAAGATCATTTCTTCCGTAACTTATGGGGGGGGGGGGGGGGAGGAGGGAGAGGAGGGGGTTTTCAATGAAATTGGGGTATTTTTCGGAGTTGAATGGTACTTTAGAACTTTAGAAACTTCATCTTGCTACAGTTGTCTACTTCTTCGTTATATTTATCAATGTGAGTTGTTATGATTATATGCAAACGATTTTATGTTTATTCATTTAAGGATTTCTTTCGATTGATAGTGCAGAATGAACATTACGACGATTGGAGACATGTCCTCCCGAAGGTGAGTTCCCCTTCTTTTTTATTTTATTATTCTACAGTTTATTATGTTTTGCTAAAATAACTGTACGGAAATTTTCAGTGAATCAGAATGCGTTATTTCCTTTCACTTCATGAGAAAATTACAATATTTAACTATTAATTTTATTCCTTTAAATTTTGTCTTTAGATTTTAATGTTTTAAAATTGACTTTTTGAATTTATATATTCCTGGAATATTCCTTTTCAAAGATTTTTTATATTTATTATCTGGCAGATTGTTGATTTGTTAAGTTTCTGTTTTAGAGTAGTAAATTATTACTGCTGTAATAACGCTTATCAAGTGTTTATTTGTTAGGAAAGTAGTAAACAAGTATTTTCATTAATAAAGGATGTATTTAAAAGAAATTTCTTCCAATAATTTTTTCTTCTACTTTGTAAAATTTAAAAAAATATAAATAAAAATATTTCTAGTTTCTAAAAAAAAATATACCTCTAAATATATAAGTAAATTTATTCAATATTTCAGTTACGTTTGGTTTTTTATACGTACGAGAAATCAATCGAAGATTATCTGAGAAAGGAATTTCCGGTTTGTGCTTTTTTTCTTCATTCCACTTTATCCTTTTTTTAATTGTTAATTTTTCCAATTCGCATTAGCTCTTTCTTTCTTTATTTTTTTAATATATTTAGAAGAGTAGATGAATTGAGTGTGTCCTATGGTTTGAAAATTATTGAATAAGTAAATATTTTCGAAATATCACTAGCGATGGTCACATTATTTTTAATTGATGGTATTATTTAAGTTGACTCCATCTTTTAGCTGAACTTCATATCGTATGCATCGCAGATTGTGCTACTTTTCATTCAAGCATTTTCTTTCTTTTTCTTTCCTCTTTTCTTCTTCTTTAGGAAAAGGTGATCCTTTCAGTCTAAATCCCTAAAAATATAATTTGTAGGGTTACACAGGTGTCGAACAGCTAGCACTAAATTCAACGGCAGCCGACGGAAACTTCCTTCAGGTGTTGAATATGTCGATGAATTCATTCGACAGTTACTACACAGATCGCCGATTCGAAACTTCAGGACAACAGGTAAGTAAGCTTTTTTGATATATACTCATCCCAACCAGCAATTTTCTAATAATCCTTGATAGCCCGTGAGGTGGGGAAGGGAAGGGGGGGGGGATAAGAATGCTGCTGTTGTTTCCTGGCATACCTGCTGCCATTTTTTGCGGAATCACAGTAAGCGTTTTGAATCTGCTAGGGCCTGGATTTATAGGGATACGCTGGATTCAAGGCGAGTCCATCCATCTACTTGCATTTGCACTAAACTCTCAGGCTATTTTCTACTCATTCTGTCCATTAATTTCTATGGATACCATTGATCATTATTCGCTGTTCTTGTATTGGAAAAAAACATCGATCCCACTTTCTTCAGCACCCATCTCTGTTGGAATGAATCTCTTTCAAAGAGTAGGGAATAGATTCATAAAAGATAGGATATAGGTTCATATAGGGTTCATGAAGGGTAGATTCATGAAGGGTAAGGAATAGGTTCATGAAGGGTAGGGAGTAAGTTCATAAAAGGTAGGATGTAGGCTCATAAGAGGTAGGAAATAGCTTCATGAAGAGTAGGGAATAGGTTCATGAAGGGTAGGGAGTAAGTTCATAAAAGGTAGGATGTAGGTTCATAATTGGTAGGAAATAGTTTCATGAAGGGTAGGGAATAAGTTCATAAAAGGTAGGAAATAGGTTTATAGAGAGTAGGGAATAGGTTCATAAAAGGTAGAAAGTAGGTTCATAGAAAGATCTAGAATTTACTTGAGCTATGATTTTTTGTACTTCTTAAAACAAATACGAGTTTCACTGATTGCTGGATGGATATCTCTAGTAGCTCATCAGGGTTTTATTAGCAAACAGCAATAAAAACAATAAAAAACATTTTTTTATTCAAAAATTGACCAGTTTCATCTCATTAGCGTTCATTAGGAAATATTCAAATTACAGTGGTTGAGAAATGTTATTAATAAAGTTTAGTAAAATCGATAATCAAAAGGATCTCATTTTTACTTTAATTTATTTAAATCGGAAGAGCTCTTTTGGGGATTTCATAAAATGCGAATTTCACTATCTTGCAAATATTCTCTTCGAATAAGTGGTGAAATTAGTTTTGATGTTTATACGTTGATGAAACATGTTTATACGACTGTGTTTAAATCTGCTACTCTGTGGTGATAAATGTGTCTCGTTACTCAGAATAAAATTTCCCATGAATTCCCGGAAACTTTGGGGAAGAAAGGTCGTTTCCCAAAAATCTTGTGAGAAAACCTTTTGAAAGGGGGGTATTTCCGTGCCGACGAGCCCGAGATTGCAGAATTGGCTCAATGAGGACTGGGTTACCCTCTGTGGAAGGGCCTCTACTTGAGTATCACTGAGCGCAAACACTTGCACGCGTTTAAGTGACCGCAACGCACATTACCGTAATCTTGACTATGATCTAACGTATCATATTGGCACGAAAATAACGGGTGGCAATAAGCACGCATACATATGCGTTGCCTTTTGCAGCAACGTTCAGTGTTACTCTTGTTGGGGTAGAGTGCGGTGAGGCAGAGGGGACATATATATGTATTGCCCTGCCGTTTGCCGTGATGTTGCTGTGCCGTTTGCGCTGCAGATATGTAGTGTAGTGTATATATAGCCCTCACTTACAGCCACTCAGACTTTTAGTATGTTTTTTTAAATATTGGTATACATATACGAGAACAAGAAGCATTGGTGGGAATCTTAGACTGTTGTTACTTACTACGGTTTCTCCTTCCTAAGCTATGATTACTTTTTAAAACAGATTTGTCCGCCCATCCGTAGGTACAGTCAAGTGTTTGAGTTCAGACGTGTTGAATGTGCGTGAATGAACTTGGCGGCTTCGCAAGTTGTTGGGGTCCCAGCACCCACCGCTCTCCACATCCCCCAATTGTCCCATTCATTGGGGAAGAGGAAACGAGTGGTAATCCTGAGGTCAGAGCGTATTTGTTTGAAACGGCTAATGCGGATTCGTTTGCTTATTTAATTGAAACGTCATAAAGATTTCAGTGGTGGAGGTTTTCTCTAAGTTCACGTAAAATGCAGCATCGTTCGGCTAAATGCGAATTAGATCAAGTAAGGCAATGCGATTTCAGATAATATATGTAACACCAGGTGGTGGCGTATTCAACGTCGATCGACATTTGGTAAACGTCACGAAGCAACGACTAATCGATATGGGAATATCGCTGGATGTTGTTTGCCTTGGCGAACAACCTCTGCATGCCGTGCCTCTCTTCGTTTTTCAGAGGTATTCATTGATCGTTGATTTTTATTGTTCGTTTATTAGCGATTTTCTTACCAACTTTTAGCACCCTTCTTCATTTTCAAGTTTTATCTGTTGTTATTTCTCATTTTCCTTACAGAGAACTTAATCTCTCCATCGTCGTATATCCTTAACATTTAAGTATGCAGAAACGTTTTTGGTTTAGTGAAAGTGGAGCAAAGGGTTGTGAAATTCCGAGGTGCTATATCCAGTAGCGTTATATATTCCACATCTCAAATAATTCATCAGTTTTTTGTCTTGTATGAATATGTTTCAGCTTCTTTTTTTAAATAAATTGTATTTTTGGATGAGCGGAACAAAGAAAGAAAACCGGATTTTGCAGAAAGAGATATCCATTTCAGGGTGTCGGGTTATGCGCATCCATTCGAAGATTATTTCATTCCACATTGGATGAATTTCTCCTATTATCAAATGAGTAGACGTTCGGCGATTTCGATTAAATTCAAACCGAGAATCAATCTACCAGATGAGCTTCTTAAGGTTATTTTTTTAAATTTAAACTTAGCGATGCGATTCGAAAACTTTCTTATTGTATGTAAAATACGGATCATAACAATGTGGGCGGAAATTCACTCAAATGCAAATCACACATAGTGGTTAAAACCACAACCCGTTGTCAATATGGGATATTGTTTGGTGTGGCTTATTGTGATATTGTTTTTTTTCTTAGGGATTTTTAAACGTTTTTAATTGAAAAACTCCTGTTACATTTTCCAACTATCACATGTTCATGTGGAATCGGGATTCAGGTTTGAATAGGTGGATGGTGGTGATGCTGATTATCTCGCGAAAATTATACGGTTGAATCCAATCCAATCATTTTTCATTTTGAAAAGCAACGACAATCGCCTAATACGAGTTTTATTTTATGTAGATGATTTTGTTTTATATGGATGATGTAGCATTATTGGAAGATATTTACTAAGGTATCGGTTGAGAGGCCACTTGGTGAAGCAGGCATCAGTCTCGACCGTACACATTTTTATATATTTAGTTTGATAGATCGATCCGGTATGAGATATGAAAAACTAAGAGTGTAGAGAAATGCCGGGTTTCTTTTTTTTGCAAACTATCACCTCCGACTCCGACTCCAACCGTATTTCACCGCCGACTCTCCATAATCATTTCATCTCCTATCAAGATATTACGATGTCGATGGAATAGGTTACGGTCTAGAAGAAGTGATTAGTTAGGAGAGTGGTTAATTTCTTGTAATACTGTTTACTACTACTTATTATTTACTACTACTTATTGACTGTTACTTGCCAATACTTTTTACGGCTTTTTTATATTAATTTCTAATATTTTAATTTATAGGGTACAAAGATGGGTTTAGTGATGGAGACGGACGATTCACCGATAGAAGATATGGATTTGTATGATGAGCGAGCATTCGCATCACTATTGGACGGTAGTGGCACCTCGCTGTCAACATCTGCTCTTGCATGCGAACTCAACAACGAAGTATCACCTATCAAAAGCCGTCCAAGCATCGATGTTCCTATGGTTAGTAGATTCCCTTTCCTTGAAGGACATTGGGATTGCAGACGAGATTGAGATGAGTAAGGAAATAGTGCGACGTTTAGAGGAAGCCGGTGGATTGACTAAGTTATTTATAAACTTTTGTTGGGAGGTTGTACTATTCTAAAGGCGTTTTTGGTTTTTGCTAGAAATATGTTCTGAGCCTGTGGTTTTTTTTTTGATTAGATGACTCTCTAAGAAGACATGATCATGCAGAAGGCTTGACTGTCGTTTGTAAGCAAGCTGTATTATGAAGGGGCTGTTTCTCTGTTCTAAAGTTTCTCTCTATTGTGCATATCACAGAGGTAAATTTGCCCTTAACTCAGCTTCCCATAGAAAAGTGGACCTCGTTAAGGATGTTTCCTTGTTGCGAGGATACCGCCTAAAGTATTTTGCTCGTCCATCTTTTATTCTTATCCGGACTGCATGCCCATTCAAACATTTTTATGCACTCCAGTTTACGGTATTCCCAGTCATGCATTTCGTTCGATTATTTGAGCATGTTCTAGAATCAAAGATCTCTAGCATAACTCCTTTTCAGTGATTTCAAGACTCACTTTTTCAGTGCTTCTTAAGTTTCATATTCCTCCTGTACCGTTGAGCTTTACAAGTAATACTACGAGGTTAGATATTCGGACGGATATTCTGAGATAGAGTTTCTCCCTGAAGCCTTTTGGTATCCAAAAACAACACCACAATGCTTTCTCTATTGTAATTTCCGTGTGTATGTTATAAGGTGTTGAATCCTCGGCCTAGATAGTGCATAGGTGGATCTTGCCAGTTATTGTACCGTTGGGTAGTGCCTCATGTTTGTTGCTGGGTAGTGTATTCAGCTTGAGCTCGAGTGCTTGAGATGTTTCTGGTTTCTGGATCATTCATTGCCTGATTCATCTTTGCACTTTTTTTCATGGAAAATATGATGCCATCTCCAGAAGACATTCGCTTAAAATATCCTCTTTTGATTTCATTCTTATCGAGCAGTTTGGTCTCTGTATTACCGATACTGGCTTCACAGCAATGAGATTGGACGAATTTTTTCCCTCTCGACTGAGTGGTCGAATAGTGCGAGGATTCAGTGAGATTGTAGAGGTGTAGTTGCTAGGTTGCTTTTTGAAGCAATATGGTGGAAAGAGGAGAAAGAAAGGGAAGTACACTGAGGGATGAAGCAAAATGAGGTAAATATTTGTGGAGCATTGATTAAAATGCGTCCACTAAAACGGCTGTCATCATTCTGGACTTTTATAGAGATTTAAGTGGCAGCCGATTCAACAAAAGTTCATTCATTTTTGTATATGCTAGACCGGTTATCTGTAGACGTTAGAATAACGAACGTCGAGTTAATTATGCTTATAGCAGGTGTTTTGGTGATTGTATCATTGTTAGCAGATATAGCTTCATGGTTGAATGTATGGTATTACCTCAATTACCTAAATGGGATGCTTAGAAGCTGCGCTATGAGATGGAAGGCGCCGTGTACGGTTCGCTGGAGTGTGGTTCAGTTCTGAACTCGGTTTACGAACAACAGCAACGCAAGGATGTGCGAGCCGGCTCATTGGAGTCGAAGCATGAACGTGAAAGTCGCACTTCGAAACCTGTGCAAGTGGAAGCGATGCGCTCGCTGATTAATCCATTCAAGCCGGAAGAATTCAGCGGTATATTTTCGCATTCCACTGATTATTTTTTCACTTAATAGGTGAAAATGTGTTGGAAAGAACATATAACGCGTTTATAGTTGCAAAGGCTCCTCTAATTTCCCAGGTCATAGGTAATATTTACATATGAACCGAAGTTATGGTCGTTTAGGTTGTACTTCACCGAAATCAATATTTAAATATATTTAAAGTGCCAACTAAATGGGCATAAATAGAAACGTGTGCGATTTTCAGTTCGAATAACAGCGAATCGTCGTCGATGGATTCACGTTTTTCCAGTGGACAAGTTAGGTCGGGCAAAACTGGCTCACCATTATGTAGCTGGTCGAAGCATCGTTCATGTGACGCAAGGCGATGAACCTGAACCGGCCGAAAGTCCTGCTACAGGAGTGCCCGTACTGAATGGATCCCCGGCTAGAAGACCACCTTCTCCACAAACTTCATTGATCGATAAGAATATCAGTCGGTTAGTATTTTGTCATCTTTTCTTTGAGAGCACGAGTCTTTCAATGGTTTTCTGATTTCATTAGGGGATATCTGCAATGTTGTTAGACATTTGCAATTGAATTGTAAACCGGAATCTTTAGGGTAACTGCTAATTGGTTGCTATCTAGGATGACGACAAGTTTTTTGGTTAAAACGAAGAAATGAATGAGTATTAGCGATGAATTTGGATTGAACCTTAGTTTTGCTATAGAAATGTCACATATGTTATGGCGAACTTTCCAAGTGTTTCCGCTAATTTTTTATAATATTTTGATGCGTTTTGAGGATTCCGATTAACTACATATATTCAGCATTCATCAAAATTTTCACATTGTAAATTTTTAAAAGACCTTGCAAGGTGAAAAGGGGAGTGGGGGGTCTATTTGTATGGAAAAAAATATATGTTTTTGCATCATACTACACCAAATGAACATCACAATCATTACAGTATTACAGAGTAACAGGTCAAGGCGCTGGGGGAAAGAAATGTGTATGGGCGTGGGGTTCTACTGGAGAGGAAAAGTGGAATCCGGATATGGAAATCGCCGTTGATTGGAAATCACTGGTCAAGTCAGGCCTTCTGCCGATCACCACTGATTTTTTCCCCGATGGGCGCAGCATTCAGTTGGATTATCTGGTTAAGGTAAGTGAAGATATTAGCTTTCCATATTACACTTTTCTTCTGAAGGAATCCCGGAATTTAGAGGCCAATTTTCTAACTGATAACGGAAACGCTAATTTGTAACTGAAGTATTATTTGATATCTGTTAGGGTTTTTTTCTCGATAGGCTGCTAGAAGGGGGAGAGGACTTATATTTGAGAGAGGCTTGCGTTTGATAGGAAACTTCCTTTTTCACGGCCTTCCGGCAGATCCGAGGAGCTCGTGCTGAAGGAAGCATATATTCAAGCAGCTGTGGCTATAGGCAACGTCGACGACACGCTAAACGACAATTTGCCCTGAGTTAGATCCAGTAAGACAGTCGTTATCATATTGTCATGCGAAGTAAGCAACATTTTCACAGCATCATTCCTTAGAGCTTAGAAGAAAAAATTCGAAAATTTATTTAGAGACGCTTGGCGACTTCATTCTCGTTTGTTTCGTCTCGTATGACATTTAGAAGTCAAGTTCCATGCGATGACCTGTCAAACCTTCGAAGATTGTGTTCGATGGAGGAATCAGTGATGGAGCCGTTTTCCTCTTATAATCCTAATTATTTGACTGTCTGAGGACTGATTTGAACATTCTCTTGCGTTCCTTTATCCATCTAATTTCATACGGCAGACGTCTTTTATCAAAACATTCGTTTTTCAAAAATAACGAGCGTTTCATCCCGTTAAGGGCATTGTAAAAGACCGAAATGCGGTATTCCACCACTTAAATGTCTAGCCTTCCCATTTACAGGTCACGAAATTTTTTAACTTTTTGAGTGCATTAACATATCTTCTATCTCTCCTTAACCATTTCTGCCTAACTAGCAAAAGTCCTATAGGGTTGCTCCTAGTGAGTCCTCAATTAGACACGTAGGTGTATAATTCAATATTCTGTTTCTTTCCGTACTGTGTTTTCCGTCTCTGCTCGTCTACTATCTATATTCCATCGGCAGTGCGATGTTTATAGGAACATCAATTGCCAGTCGATGCGGATGTGATGCACGAGTGGTTGGGTGAATCGAAAAATGCTGATATGGAGCAATTACGTACGCTCGTATTCGATCAGCTCATTTGTCAACGACTCCAAAGGGGATTCCAAATCGTGCTGCTCAAGAAGAAAATGATTCATGCTGCAATCGGCATTAATGTTAGAATTGTTCTGAACTTTAATTTCAACTTTCCATTCAATTTCAACTGAGGGCATATCAGATTCGATCATATTCCCTATCATCTTTCTGAGGAGTGCCATCGAATTCATACCATGAGGTTCATCTCATTTTATTGAAATTTTCAATAATATTTGCAGGGTGGGTGTGAAACATTGCAACCTGATGGTTTTAATGACTATCCTCATTTGAATTTCGATGTTTTTATCTGTGGGAATGCTGTTCTTCAAATCTAATTGTATTCGGTATTCAGTGCTAAAGTTTGTTTTTCAAATATTCAAATAAGCAGCTGTTATTGCAGTTGCCGGATATGCAAATTTTCACTAATGAATTAGTCATTGCTATGAAAATGTTCCAACGATAGATGAATCGATAATTTAGAGTTAATGCTGATTTGAGTTCATATTGAATTGTTTTAGGAAGACCAATCGGAACGAATGGAAAACTTGAAATTGGTGTCGCGTGAATGTTTCCTTTCGTTCAGTCGAATCTATCATCGTTTATATTTGGATGGCGATGTGATTACCGTTGTGCAGTTCTTACCAAGAGTTGTTGATCAAGAGCAGCCTTCGGAGGTCGCCGAAAAGCGCAACTATAAATATTTATTTCAAGTACCCGATAGTCATGAATATATTACTAGTACGACGACGTATGTCTTTACTTTTTTTATTATTTCTTTATTGTAGCTCAATTCTTGATAGAATGCGTTTCTTCTAAGGGTTGGGAAAGTTCAATATTCTCGGGTGAAGGGACAAAAAATGGCGAATATTTATTGGAAATGAACACCATTTCAACACCATTATCAGTATTTCGATTCCCACCATGTTCTGTCGTAAGTCTCTCAACATCAACAAGCGGAAGCAGATTCGAAAGCTAAACATTTATTCGCTAAAAGGACGATTAAGTTCTTATGCAAACATTTTTCATCCACGCTAGTGAGTTTAGACTTGTTCCGCTCCAAAAAAAGCTTTTTGAGATATGAACATTCGCATAATAGATATGAAAGATTCATTGGTATGAGTTTTTGCCGAAATTTACGAAAATCGCATGCCAATTTCATTATTCGTGTATCACTTTCACCGAATGATGTTTGAATAAGATATATATGTATATGAAAGTTTTCTGCTTATGGTATGCCTAACTTCAGGTCGTATGCAAAATGACTATCATTGCTGTAATGGATGCTTATATTTCGATGCGTTTGTTGAGGTAGAGAAAGAAACGTGGAGAAGGGAGGAGCTCTGATCTGAGGTGGTACTAAAAAGCTTTGTTATACAGTAATACTACATTGTGTGGCAGACTTCTGGGTGTCAGTAATGTAATGTTATTCGGCAACATGAGAGGAGGATTCGTTATGAAGCTGTTTTGATTCTTGAAGAGTTCATTTGGTTGGTTCGCGCTTCGAAGACGGCTAACGCCTATAATCCAGTTTTATTATGGCATTGCGGTTGTATTTATTTGTGCAGTAAGACTTATAATTTCATTTGTTTTTTTTGGAAGATAAATCTTATTATATTTTGTAAAACAAAAAACCCCATCCAGTTGTTCCCATAGTTACCATTTTCCCGTTCATTCAATGGATTATTACGATACAAACGTGTTCATTAAAAATGGGTAACTGCATTTCGATTTTTTACATGACGAATTGTGAATGATGAGACTAATTGTGTTCGTTTTTGTTTTATGTTGATAAAATCTGCGATTGCATATATATGTTACTTTGCAGATTTAAGTATCACAATTTGGATAGTCTTAATTGGAGTCTACTCGATACGCAACTCCAATATCGCAACGTGCCACGACTCTTCAAAGATGACATGAAATGCTTCGCAACCAGGTATTGTCAACTTTGCATTGATGCTTGGTCCCTGCACCCTCACGGCTCAGATTTGATAGCAACGGGATGGGGGAAGGGTTTCAAAGCGCTCATCAGTTTCGCAACGACACGGTGCTTTTAGAGGATTGAGCGGAGGGTGGTTGACCGCAAAACGGTAGACCCAAAGCGTGGTCACGAGAGCGGGGTTCGAACCCACGATTCCGAAGAGACCGGCGCCTACAACCAGCGCCTTAGACCACTCGGCCATCTCGCCATGGTAAGAAATTCGAGATATGGCAGAACTTCACGCTTTCGACGTATTTAAATGAGCCTTATAGTTGCATTGATTCAAGTTCCCACCCATATTTGTTGTCCTTTATTATCGACAGAAAACGTCTCCTCAGTGTTAATAAAAAGATGGCCAGCAATCGTCCACCGTTTTCGGATATTTTTCTCTGCTTTCAGTTTCTTTTCAAGCATGCACCTTCTCGCTGTTTTCTCTCCGAATGGATGCTTGATCTGTGTACTTAAGTTGACTAAATAGTGGGAAATTTCCATTGCGTGAAGATGGGAGCGAATGACTTTCGATTGTTTTTCTGGGGAGGAGGGGGGAGCGATGGGGAGGGAACGAATGAAAGGAAAACAAATTTGCTAAAGGGAAATATTTTATTTATTTATGGGAAATTTTAAGTTATCGTTGTTATACATCAGATTATATTACAGACGAATTCGTTATCACCATGAACCATGACTTTTGCCTAATTGTAGCACTTTTTTAAACTTCCATTTTGATAATCGTTGATAATTTTGAAACTGTTTTGAAATATGCTTGGTATGGTTATTGGGAATTCGAATTCAGTGATTTTGTTTTTTATGTCTTAAACTTTGCATCTGAAACTTCCAATTTCTAAGGAAACACAAATAAAGAAAATATTCTGTTCGATAATTAGATGATTATGAGTGCTAACGGATCACTTTTCGAGTACATTTTAAATATTTGGAAGTTAACACAGGTGTTTCATTCGAAGAATATTTTTTGTACGATATGAATATCCTCTCTTCATATCGATGTGTTTTTATGCTCTTCTTGTTTTGATAGGTTCATGTTAACGCCATTATGTACACGCATAACGAAAACTATACTGAACGAGAAACACGGAGGTGACAGGTACGGGCAGGTAAAGGATAGTGGATGGGTACAGAGGCACGAGGAGTCGTTCGTGAAGTTCGTCGAAGTGATGAACAGATTTCGTCGAAAAAGTTCGCAGCACAATCCTCAAAAAAGGTGAGTTATTTTGATTTTGTCTTTTCATTGAGCATATTCTATTACGAATAATTTTATGGCATCCTGAAATTTAGAAAGCGAAATATCGGACTTTAGAGACAAGACGTCACCCGATGATAGGATTCGAACTGTCCAGGTGGTCCCTTTTTTCTTGTCATTATCACCGTTTAATATTTGCTGATGCAAACAAAAAATGCTCAAAGGTTTCAAAAAGAACATTTTCAGGTTTATGTACAAAAATAAAAGACTGAAAGAACCGATGCGTAAGATGTCGAAGAGAGAAACCATAAAACTGAATCTTTTTTGAAATTCCGATTGTAAAGCTCGAAACTTCCAGGCTTTTCAGTTTTTGGAGCAATACATAACTCTCTAATTTACTGGTGGGAGATTTTCGATCAAGGTTGGCATGAAATTCCTCTAGGTTTAAATTAGCGAGTGGATCAATATGGATATAGATTAGTAAAGGTGTGTAATCGATATTGAACGGTGAATATTTATTTTCTAGGCCACCTGTGACAGATTGGTGTGGCTGTCGGGAGACGACTCTATCGAAGGATAACATCGATGCAGTGCTTAGTGCATGGCGCGAGGCATGTGTACCACTCTACTCTCAAGAATACAATTGCCGATTCCCATCCGAGATGTTCCTCTCAATCGAATTTGTCAATTGGCTTGTTGCGAATGTGGCAGAATTGGCAAGCAAACAAGCAGCAATCGACTATGGTAACGAGCTCGTTAAGGCTGATCGCATTCGTATTCTACAATCAGGTACTTTGCAACACATTTGCTTGTGGTCGAGATCTAGTTTTTTCCTGTGAAGAGAAGCGGGAAGGGAATAAGCTGGAGGAGAGTATACCTGAGGATGACCGGGGGATATATCAAAATATAGGCCTGTAGGTAGCAAACGATTTTTAGTGGGGTGACGAACGTCAATGGATGGACGTATATCATTTACGCAGAGGAATATCATTTCAAAATGTCAGCAAGTATATTGGCAGTTTCCATACAGGACTTTAGTAGAAGGGGTTGTATTTTTTAGTTCGTGTCCTTTTTCGAATGTATTTTACTCGATGCTTGGGTGAAGGACTGAAGGTAGTTTTGATGGCTGACGGGAATTGTGTGATAAAAATTTTTTCAAAAAAGTTAACTGGGTTTCGATGACCGCGGATTACCGTCATTCAATACCGCGATTTATTCATAGCCGACTATCGGTCGTTTTGCTTACGAACGAACTTATTAGTTGCCATTTAGAAACCCTAGGACCTAAAAGTTCTTATCCGTACCTCTGTTGCAATGCACCGCTTAGTTTTTATGGTTCCTACATAATTGTTGTGCAGCCAAACGTTTTTACGTTGTTCTAGAGGCATTTGCACAGTCGATGACTATGTTACGAGGGGAAAAGTTTGCAGAAATGTACACATTCGACTGTTATATATATATATATATATATATATATATATTCATATTGTGTTATTTCGTTGATGATCACCTCGCCGATGAAAGATGAAGTTGACTTCGCTGATATGGTGCTATTGTGAAGTGATGTTTGCAGCAGACAAGGAGAGCGACGAGGTGGATTCGTGTAAGTGGAGTGACAGCCGATCACGTGACTTCAGATGTGGTTTCATATTGTGTTATTTCGTTGATGATCACCTCGCCGAAGAAAATTGGTCACGTGCTATACAGTGTGAATTTGGCAAACAGTAAGTTACATATTAGTTACTGTTCACCACCGACGAACCTCTTAGATGACTAATGATTCAGCACATCGATTTGCGTCTACTGAAGGGAGGGTCATAGACTGTATAATTAGTTATATAATTGGCGATATACCAGCTATGGAATTGGTTTTAAACTTTATGAGCTTATCAGTGTTTTTGTGCGCTTTCCTCTCATTTCTTGCTATTATTATTATCTATCACTGCATGAAGAGTAGCCGAAGAAGAGCTAAAGATTATCTTTGAAGCAATGTTGTTCTGTTTTGAAGGTGGATGGCAATACTGGAGGTTATTCTGAAGGAGGGATGTAGTGTAGGAGGTTTGCTTTAAAATATCGTTTTAAACTGAGATGTGGAATTGTTTGCATAGTATTTATGCGGAGTATTCGTCGGGAAGAGAGGGGGGTGTTGAAAATATGGGCGTTTTAAGTGTAGCGGTAATTACTTCGAGTTTCTATTAGAGCAGAGTGGTGCCAAATTTATTTTATATTTTGCGTTAATGAACATCATTTTTGACTTATTGCTCGCTCTTCTTGCGAAATAATTGATTTTCTTAGAACACTGCAAAAAGAGAAGCATAAACTGGAAAGTATAGAGCGATGCGTGGGTTTTGCTATAACTTAAAAAATGTTCAGCTGTTTAAGTCTATCCCATTCATACAGTCAGCACTATTAGGTATAAGGAGTGAGATCAGGTTGAGGGGGAGGGGTGGTGGGAAAGAGTAATTGATAGCGTTTATTAGCCTAAGCGCTACACCGTCTTGTACTCGATGCATGACTTATGTTTGTGTGAAGGATATTATTTGTGTATGAAACAATGAAAGTTCGAGGGCACACTCATGATTAAATATTGCAGTCAAAAAACGACGCACTTGGGGGGGGGAGGGGGGGGGAGGGGGACGATGATCGCGCGTAGCTTCTGAATAGCAACATCATTTAGTGTCACTGTTGGTCGGATTTTTTGTGGCGCCTTGTGTGCTAAATTCCCTTTGATACATGATCTCGTATGCAAATTTTTGGCCTAACCTCCCATGCAAATTTTGGACTAACTTCATATGCAAATTTTTTGCTTCGTCACATGCAGATCGAGTCTCCCTTTTTTAATTGTCAGATTGTTGAGAACCTTTAATGGCTATTACAGTTGTGGTGATGTTCTTTCGGATTGCGCATTCCGTCTGAGCGCAGTTGAAATGGACTTCCCGGTGCTGTCATCGAAGAGTGCCGATAGCGCTTTCAGGCAGTATCTGCCGCCGCATATTCTTCAATACGTCGAATGGGGACGGGTCAGTTTTTTTATTGGCATTCGATTTTTTGAATTAATTTCCTTCTGTTGTCGTTTTTTATAGAATATGTTTGGCCGCAAATATGCATATGGGTTATGTATGATTACGGCTGATATATCGTTGGCACCTTTCCCATTCTATTTTTATAAACATTTAAGTTATTTTTAATTCAATTTTATATGATCCTCCTCCTGTTGTGCTTCCTAAAATTAACGAACGCCAGGAACCACGAGTTGTTTGTTGATAAACAGCAACTACTCTATTTTGAATGCTGTCGTGCACCTGTGGAAATATTTATACAGGCTGGAGTTATTGAGGTGGAGTGCCGTACGTTGTTCAGTAAAACCCCTTGTAATGTTATCCTTTTTAGACTGGAATTTTTAAGTCACAATTTTTCTTTCGGGGGCTTTTTTTTATTGATAGCTTTTTTATACCAAAGGGTTTACCAATGTGTTTTTGATTTCTTGTTGTGTTAGCATAATATTTCATCATTCAAAACAAGCGAATGTAGATTCTATTCGACCGCAGTTATTCGGTCAACAAGGCATTCGAACTGGGTATCCGATGGTTCATGGCGAACGGACAGACGGTAGCTGAGTTAGTTAGGCATTGGTGCAGCAAAGCGGCCAACCTCTCGTTCAATATGTTCCCCGTGCCGGAGGATCCATTCGCGCATGCCACCAATCCGCATTCACCGCCTCTACGATGCCCCGTCGTCGTTCCTTTTCCTGTGGAGAGGGTGATGCCACATGACGTTAGTGTCTGCTTTTCTATTTGATCGCTTGCAGGTCTATGTGATTCGTTAAACTTACTGACGCTGTTGTTCGGCGGGGTTGAGGTGACTTATAATATCGGGCTGCTGTAATCTTTAAAGGCTACCAGGAAAGCGAAATTTCCGTTTCATACTTGGAGAATTTTCTTGCAAATCTTCTCACAAAGGATATTGAGATAGTGGTCTTAGCGAGCATCTCTTGGTGACTTTTTTCGTAATTGTGCTGTGCTTCATAATTTCCTTACGAACTTTTTTCATGATCGCCGGCATTTAACTGCTAGCTTATTCATCTATACATCCGCATTCCGTATGAACAGTCCATCCCAAATACCCAATTTAAAATCCACAAATCGAGCATTGAACATGTTGAAACAGGCTGTATTATTGTGTGTTGCAGTTATGGACGTTGTTGAGTGCAGTAATTGAAGCATTCGGCTTCATTGCGATGTACTGTCATGTACATCAGCCACGACAATATGTGCACCTCTCAGGAGGCATGTTCCTTATGTACGAAGAGAATCAACACGCATTTCTTTGGTCATGGAATCATATGCTCAGTCATCGATATAAAAATAGCACGTATGTACCTTTATTTTTATTCCTTACTTCATTACTATTATTAGTCTTAGTAACGTAAGAGTGCACTTAAAATTGCTAACAAGTCTTTAAAAAGTGAGTTGCCACTTTTTACCACTCCCTATCTCCCTCTGCCAACTTTGCTGTCTTATGCCGATTATTTTCAGAAACAATGGTATATAAAGGAACGTCGCAAATGAAGATGAACTGTAGTTGAAACTAGGTGCTGGAAAACAATTGTCCCGTGATCCGTAGCGTTTGCATATTTTGGGAGGTTTTTTGCGGGGGGTAGGGGAGGAGGGGTTTATTTGGGACGATCTCATCGCCAAGTTAATACATTGAGTTGAGGAGTATTCAATTTCGCTGCATGTTTTAATAATGTTTATTAATATTTTCGTATTTTTTGAAGTCTTCTCTCAATGATGCTTTTTAGTATTCTGCATCGTACTTCAGTTTATGATTTATCATCGAAAGGTGAAAAAAGGGCAAAAAGAGTACAATGCCTTTCGTTACCTTTATTGTTAAAGCTGAATGATATAAGCATAAACAATATCTCTTTCAGGGGTTGTACTGAAGATTTTCAAGATTATATGTTGGCTGATTTTCGCGCATTCTGTGATAACATTGATAGTCGTCTTGATAGTTTTGTATGTAGTTTATTTGGTCGGTGATCAAAATTTGTTTATTATTGTTTGTATTATTATTTTTTTCTTTATTGAATATCAAATGTAAATTCAAAGGGACTAGCCATTTTTATTTATTAATAAGGTTTATATGCAAATAAACATTCCTCGTTTAGTGGAGTTGTTGTTCGATCCTGTGAGGTTTATGTATGCCACCCATAAAGGGTTAATTCTCTAATTTTATTGTATTCCGCTCGTGTGCAAATCCTTCTAATTTTCGCTGTCGCATATTTGAAGCTGATTGCAAGCATCAGCTTATAGGTGTCAATTTTGGCCTTCAGTTATGGGATGCCTGTGAATGCAGTTGATGAGAATCCCACCATCCAGTTTTGGAGACGTATAGGTACATGTGGTTAGTCATGTATGATATATGCTGTTTTTAATTACCGAACGGACGCAGGGACTGTCGTCGGAAAGCAGGAAAGAATCGCTCTAACGGGTAGTGAAATGGTTACGTGGGAAATTCACTTGCGACGGTAACAAAAACCAGAGAATGATCGTTGATCATAAATTTCAACTCCATCGTTCTATTGTTCGAGAGCAAGACTGAATTAGGTGAGGAGTACTGTCGACGATGGTGTTCTGTCATAAACAAAGGCAAGCGTTTTGGAAGAAATGGTGGTTTGCAGGACTTGAGAGAGATAACATTGATATGAGTGGAACAGGTAAGAGGGGGGGGGGGTGGGGGGGGGGTGGTGATCGGCATTCGTGGGCTCACTGTTTCAGTCTTAGGCGATTTCGGGTTTTGACTCCCTTGCTTTACAGTTGAGTGATAACGCTGATGGGTGAAACATGGTTGGAATCATTGAAGGGTGGTTTCTAGGTTTACTGTATCTCTCGGAAGTTGCCATATTTGGGGTAGTTTACTGTTGCTGGTGTGCGTCTTTATTTCGAGATAAACAAGAAGAAAAGGGGGAACACCCACGAAAATAGAGCTGCACAGGTTGAAATGTTGAAATACATAAATGTTTTGTAGAATCACTAAACGAGTGAAATGAGCATAAAGCTCAAATATTCCTATAGAATGTATGCATATCTCATGTTTACAGATGAGTGCAGAAAAGCATCTCCACTCATTACCTGAGGCTTTAATTATGTAAATACATCTATTTTCGCGTTACTGACCGAATTATATGGAGGGGATTAAGGTGAGGGTCATAAGAGAAGTAAGCTGAGGTGGGGCTGAAATTCAATGATTAGCTGGCCCGAAGTGTGAGGGAGTTCGCGTCCCGTTGTCATTGGTTTATTCGATGATGCGTTCCTCTATTATGTCATTTTTTGTTGTGAATGCGTATTTTTAGGACGACACAATGAAATACGCTCAACTTGTGATCGGCCCAGCCGGCAGTGGTAAGGTATGTTATTATGTTCCTTCATTAATATTTTTTCACATACATATGCATTCCCCTTGTGAAGCAATCTGTTAAGGTGATTTATGATTAATGATGCTGCGGTACTTCCCCCCCCCCCCGCTCCCGCCCCTCCCCCTCCCTCCTGGGCCCAATTCCACCTTGGCCACTTGCGTTAGCCTGTTGTGCCCAGCCTTGGTCACTTGTACCTTGGTTATTTGCGGACATCAACTGCGACCCAGCCGCTTGCGCCTTGGCCGTTTATACTTTGACAACTTGCACCACAGTCCGTTTTGTCTTGAATTTTATCTTTTATATGGAAGCGCGCTATTCCGATACATTTTCAAATTAAACAAGTGGTTGATGGTTTTCTCGAAAGTTCGTACAGTCGGGTGACATGTTCTGTTTTCGAACAGATCTATGATATCTCGCAGTCCCAACACGAGGGATTAAACCTGATCTTTGGAAGGGCTATAAATATGGTCGTAGTGGGTGGCGTAACTGAGGTGCGTCATGGGACTGAATCATATATTATGATTGAAGAATTGAACGAGTTGGTTTTCTACCAACTTCGATGTGCCACTGTTGTGGGAGCACATCCCAAAATTCTTGAGGATGGCCTGTGCTGGAGGTAGTGTTTGTAAGATAGTTGGGTTTGACACTTGAACATAAGAGACAAGAAGGGGAAGTCCTAACAAAGTTGACCGACGTTTAAAATGCGTTAGAATAAAACATCCGTCAGTATGTTCAATGAGAACGAAGCCATAACCTATAGCAGTCAAAACAATGTTAAAGAGATGATGGTTGTTGTCCATTATAGGTAACCATTAATCCTTTATTACTATGCTGCAAAAATTGCCAGCGGTAAATTGCGAAAGGAAAAACCACTTATACATAGAATTCATCATCGATTCTTTTCACATGTGCTGTAAAATGTGATCGCTTTTCAATCTTTGCTGATGCTCTGCCTCTTTGACAGTGTCCTCAATCTCTTCTACTTTGACTGAACAATTATAGTGATTAATGAGGTTCTTGGAGCTGATCCAGGCATGTGGAGAATGAAGCTTGAATCCGGGACTTAATTTTGTCCACAATTTTCTGATCTATAAGAGCGGCATTTTTATGCCTTATGCAGTGAAAGGAAACTGCGATTTTCTTCTAATCGTGCAGTTTTTAAACCAAACCTTAAAACTTGTTCTTCATTGCTCTTTCCGAAATGAAACTGTGGCTACGACAGCGACCGACAAATTTATAGCAAACAAAGAAGCAAGCAGATAGAAAAATCAGGAAAGAAAATAAGCCCGGACAAGACGCGCACGTTTGAGAGGACAAACGGTGACTTTTGAGGGGTTAAAAAGCGGAAGAAGGCTGAATAAACAGCGGTGCGCTGTAAATATTCAAATTTGCTCAGTTAAGTTTCTAAAAACTTTTAAATGTTTAGCCTTTAGCCTAGCAGAATTCTTTGAGGGGCAATATTCTTCGCTTGAAACCTTCCTAGCCAGTTTGGAAAGGAATGAGGAACAACTGATCGGGGCGTAGTGGCGTGACCGCAATGGCAAAGGCACAAATGGCCGAAGCCGGAATCACTGAAGGACGTGACCGGGGCGCAATTGGTCGGTGACGTTGTTGGACAGTGATCACCCACGTTTTCCCAACATATGGTCGTGGTCATGTTTTCCTTTCGACCGTGGTTGGGTCAGCTTATTGTTTGCGGAAGCAACCGACCACATTTTGTGGGAAAGTTGGAGATCAGAGTCATGTATGCGGCGCAGTCCAAACACTTAATTTCTTTCTTCGCAGATGCGGCCAGCTGCCTTCATGAACCTCAGCATCATTCCCTCCTCCCCCCCCCCCCCCCCCTCCCCCTCCCTATCTAAAACTACCCACGTGTATCAGTCGACAGCATTCCGTCCCTTTCCCTGCCCCCGCCCATCCCCCCTTCTACTCCCTTCCTAACGCTTTCTTAGTTGAAACGCTGCTATCGAAAAACAACTACAAATGTGTTGGCATCATCGGGTTTGGTTGACAAGATTTTTTTTGGGTAAATGCAAAAATGAAGTTTATCGATTGGTCTTTTTGATCCAGTCAAGGTTACGGGGGTCAAGGCAATTAGTGTACCTCAAGGGAGGGAGGAATTGTTTGTCTAGTTTGTAGTTTTATCTGAGGGGAAAAAATTGTTCTTTCCTAAAATTTATTAGAATTAAATGAGAAATAAGTGAATGTTGAAATGTTTTCAGTCGACATATTGTTCGATTATTCAACAGCACTGTCAGAATATTCAACGTACAGTACACGTTGTGAATTTGGATCCAGCCGCCGAAACGTTCAAATATGAAGCCATTGTGGGTATGTTTCTTTGTTTTTACACTATTTTTTTGCAATATTATGCAAATGTTCTATTTTTTATTATTGTAATATTATGTAATGTTCTATTTTTTTATTGCAATATTATGCAATGTTCTGTTCAAAATTAAGGCATTCCATTTTATCACTGTAGGCAAATAAGGCTTAGAGGAATCGTTAGCAGCGAAGTTTTATGACCGATAAGGCTACCGTTCTCTCTTTCATTTCTTTTTTTTACACACTTCGAGCGTCATATTCTTGATTTGCCTGACTAATGTTATAATTAATGTGCTTTTTTTTTTCCAAAAAAAGAAATTGCTTCTAGATGACGATTTAATAGCTGAATTTCAGACGTACGTGAATTGATAAGCGTAGATGACGTACAAGAAGATGTTGAACTAGTGCTCGGTCCAAATGGAGCACTAGTATTCTGTATGGAATATTTGGTACAAAACCTGGATTGGCTCCATGAGCAGCTAGATGAAGGCGAAGACGACTATTTCATTTTTGATTGTCCAGGTTTCATTTTGCATATATTTTTCTTTTTATATTCTTTTTTACCTAACTACTTGATTATATTTACGTGACTGAAATCATTCAGTCATATTCACATGAAAGTTTTTATAGTTTTTACTATTTTTGCAGTTTTCTTTTATATGGTTACGATGAAATAATTTAGTGAAACAAGTACAGGCGCTGTATTTTTGTGTGCATCTGTTTTAAAGTATGTTTGTACAAGCCTGACTATTCGGGCCTTTTGCATTCTTCCTGAATATTCATTTTCTACACCAATCGTGGAATCATAAAGTCACTTCGGGAATTCGTTTTTAACATACTCCGCTTACCTTGTAAGTTAATTTTTTTTTAAACTGTTGCTTTTTACGTAGTTGAAAGAATCTTAGGGATATAATCGCCTTTTATGAGATAAGATTAATGTGTATTTATATTGTAATCTGAATAATGTTCAGGTCAAATCGAGTTGTACAGCCATCTGCCGATAATGCGCCATATTGTTGACGCATTGAAACAATGGGACTTCAACGTTTGCGCGACGTTTCTACTCGATACGCATTTTGTTTTGGATGCGGATAAGTTTCTCGGTGGTGCACTTACCTCACTTTCGACAATGACAGCACTCGAGGTTTCGTTGTTTTACTATCATTTCGGATCCCATCTAGTCTTGTTGAGCGGGAGTTAAAAGATCATACTTCGCAACTCCAGGTGGAGCTATAGGTCACACTTCATAGTTCAAGCATTTTTCGTTTTCCTAAGGCGAAGCGAACAGTGGTAATAATACCTCTAAGGCTGTTAGTGGAAATCGTTGAGAACTTACTTTAGACTACTTAGGTCCTAATTTGTTCCCATATGTCCGTTGTGGGATTGCAATTCGGTAATAGAGGCGGTGGATTGAGCATAGACTAATGCTTCCTGTTTGGGAGAGATATTGCTATAATTTTTCATAGATAAAACAAAATGAATATGCGAAAGAAATTAAAAGTAAAAGATGTGAATGTTTTTCTTTTATAGATTCCATCGGTGAATATTTTATCCAAGGTGGATCTGCTGTCGGAGCGCAACAGAGCGTTATTGGAGTCGTTCCTTGAGGCCGATACACGCTCGATTTTACAAGGTGAAGAGGTGACTCCGTGGAATCACAAATATCGAAAACTCGGCGAAGCGATCGCTACAGTTCTCGACGATTATAGTCTTGTTAGTTTTATTCTCAATCTTAGTTTATGGTGATGAAGGGAAGAGGCCATTGTTCTAAAAGTGGGCTAGCTTATCCCCACGGTATGGGACCCTTCTAAATGTTTATAAGTTAACTGACGTATCTTCCTAAGATTTAGGTGGTATTGTGCTGTTCTTGGTATTCAGGGCTCAGTTCCAATGTTTTCGTTGAGAATTGTACAATAACCAGAAATGAGCACCGAATACGCGAACGATAGATGATATTTGCTGCAGTTGATTGGAATTCTCGCACTAGAGAATCCATGAAGGGTAATTCGAAGTTTATTGCCTATACTCCACAATGAGCTGAACGTCAAGTTCTCGCGAATCCAACAGCTGCTAGCTATGGCCAGATGTGGTCAGATGTTTGTGGATTGAGAGATACTAATGCATCCAGTGGTCAAGTATTTATCTGAAGATTTTCGTGACGAATTCTGGGAGATAGTTGTTTGCAGCCATTATCACTGTTTATTGTGAGTAGGAGTTTATTCTTTATTCAGTGATACAATTTGCAGCAATAGGAGTTTTGAAAAAAGACTAGCTCCACGTTGGAGCTAGTCCTCTGTTAGCTCCATTATAGCTGAGCAATGCGTTAATACAAAGCCTACTTAAGAATTCTCTGAGAGCTATTAATAGTTTTTTTATTTGTAGTATTCGCAAATCTATCTAATCTAATCTATTGAAAGCATGCTCTGTAATTAAGGAAGTAGCGTTTGCGATGAATCCCAGTGAATATTTGGCTTACTAGGCTATCCTCTCAGGTTTATTTTCTTACTGGGAGATTAGCTTTGCCTCTAAGTAATAGGCATCGTTTTCGACTATCGTATTTGATATATTCTTCAAGAGTCGCTGTTTGATTAAACCAAAAAATTTTATAGGTGAAATTTATGCCACTAAATATCGAAGATGAGGAATCGATAGAAAATTTATTACTAGTAATCGATAACACAATTCAGTATGGAGAGGATCTTGAGGTAATTTTTTTTTCTTTTTTATTAGGTGAGTTTGATGGATGACATGATCGGTGAGGAGGGAAGGGGGGGGGTGAGAGAGAATGCTTAGTGAAGGTTGTTTCTAAGAAATTGAATTATTTGGCTTATTTTTATATTCTTGGAATGTTGGAAAGAAATGGCACCCATTGGCAGAAATCGAACGCCTTTAGTTTTGCAAATGATTCTCTGAATTTTCATCAATTTCGATAGACTTTATTGCGAATATGCAACAATTATCGTTTATCTCTATTTCCGCAAATAAATTCAACTTTTTGCAGGTGAAGGATCGTTATCCTGAAGAGATCGACGATATGGGTCCGGATATACCACTGGAATAGGAGTGAACATCCTATGAAGTATATACTTTACTTTTGGATGCACCTGGCAGATCGATGAAAAGGCCGCCGATCGAAAAATGGTTGTTGATACACTCTGTGGTTTAGTGACTGAATCTTTGGTGAAGCATAGCCAAAAAATGTTACATTGTTTATGTTTGTATTCGAGTTATTTATTTATTTAAAAGCGTGAAGGTATTGCAGCTCCCTTACTTTAGTTTATATTTTCCATATTGGCAAAATATATATTTTTTCATTTTTCATTAAAAAATTGCAAAATTTTTTCGATAAAGATCTGAGCCATCGGGGTTCACGTTCTCTTTAATTGAAGATCTTCGCTCTGCCTAACTATGAACTATGCGATGTTTAAATGCTCATATGCCTATGTATACCTCTCTGTTGTTGAGTACGTATAATTTTTTTCGAGATATATTGTCATTGATATTATATATCAGCAGATCATTTCCTCCTCGTTGCCCAATATAGCGATTATAAGTATTGCTCTATCTTTGCTTTATAAAAAGAGTAAATGAAAGATTGTAACGGTGATTGTAAATGTTAGTCATGTGCTTGAGCTTGACATCGATCGTCAGGTCACAGGTTCAGGTCCTTGTTTTGGATATAGTTTTTTATTCGCCATTGAGTCTTCACTTTGCCACATTTGTTTGAATGCAGTTATTTATCGTTGTTGTTATAATTTTGAACGGAAATAAACCTGAAATTCTATCTCTTATATGTGGTACAATAAATCAGGTTTAATTTGTCCTCCTATCGGTTCTACTTGGTTTTATTTATTATTTTTATTTATAGATTTTTTAAAAACTTTTCATAAGATTTATCAAAGTTGGGGAATAGGTTCACTGAAGGCATGGAATGGGTTCATGAAGGGTAGGGAATAGGTTATTTAAAGGTAGAGAATAGGTTCATGAAAGGTAGGGGGTAGGTTCATGGAAGGTAGGGAATAGGTTCGTGAAACATGGGAAATATGTTCATGGAAGGTAGGGAATAGGCTGATGAAAGGTAGGGAATAAGTTTTTTTAAGGTAGAGAATAGGTTCATGAAAGGTAGAGGGTAGGTTCATGACGGTAGGGGGTAGGTTCATGAGAGGTAGGGAATAGGCTGATGAAGGGTAGGGAATAGGTCATTTAAAGGTGGAGGGTAGGTTCATGGGAGGTAGGGGGTAGGTTCATGACTTGTAGGGGACAGGCTCATGGAAGATAGGGAATAGGTTCATGAAACATGGGAAATATGTTCATGAAGGGTAGGGAATAGGTTCATGAAAGGTAAGAAATAGGTTCATAAAAAGTAGGAGATAGGTTCTGGATATTGGTGATCTCCATCCATTGAACTCATCTTGGATGCATTGATTATTCCAATTGTTGCTGTATGTTGCAGTATTTATTAATCAATATAAATTGATCTGGATGATTCTGAAATGGTCTTATTGTTATGATGTGTTTGCTGTGCTGCTTACTTATTTTATTCAGTAGAGCTGACAGGAAGTTCACATCTCCTTCTTTGCATATTTTCCATTCATTATTTCTAATTGATGATTGATCTCTCCTTCTTTCACTTATATATTTTTTGCTATTAAAAACTTTGGGGGGGGGGCGTTTCTCATAGTTTGCAGTGTTGGGTTGCTTTAAATGTGCTGCATTAGTTTAAATGTTGGTCTCGCAAAGAAAATTGCAGTACGGTATCTTTTGAAACGCACTCGCACACGCGGGAATATGCGCATTTGCCTCGTAAACCATACTGCAGGCTTCGAAAAGTGAGATCGGCGCAAATCTTCATAGCTTCGAGTACAGTGAGGAGATTTTTTCCGCCGCGGCTGTTTTTTTCGATATTTCAGTTTTTGTCTGGAGTGTTGTTTAAGACGGTTGCATTTTGAATTCCGCTTGTTTAGTTTTCTTCATTGATTTGGATAAAACATAAAGTCTTTTGAAAAGTAGAGATTGCTAAGGTTTGGATGGATGCGTTTAGGAAATGTTGATGTGTTCTCATATTACAAGTTTTCTGCTTTTGTGACCGACCGGTATTGTTTCCATGTTAAATTAATAGAAACTAACTTATGTTGCTGTCACCTGTTTTCGGAAACAGGAAAATTACTCGAAGCTCGTTGAACGGATTTACACTTTGCTGCGAAATTGCGACGGAGGGGGTGGGGATGAAGGGGCAAGATTTTCCTAAATATTTTAAAATAGCATTTCGTTTATCTGCGCTGAGACGAATGTCACCAAAATCTGGGAAGACGGACGGAGCGAAAAATGGGGAAGGAAGCAGAGCAGATGGGATCGATCCTATTTCGTAATGAGCTTATCGTTCTTCGGGCTATTTTTCAGCATTGATGAAGCATGTTTATACCAGTGTGTTTAAATTTGCTACTCTGTGCTCATAAATGTCCTTCTTCACTTAGAGTAAAACTCCCCATCAATTCCCTAAACTTTGAGGGGTCTTACGAGTTTTTTTTAAAAATCTTTGTCATTTCCCAAAAATCTTATGAGAAAGTTTTATAGAGAGGAGGAGGTATTTCCAACTTGATTCGCCCGAGCAGGTGGGATTGGCCCGAGGAGGGTTTGATTGTTTTGATATTGGCTTTGGTTTCTCGTTCCAACCAGTAATCAATGATTTGGAACGTTCTAGGAATTGCTCGTTGCCCCGGGGTAGAATTATTTTACAGACGGCAACAATTTTTGGATATAGCTGCTCGTTTGATGTTTTGATAATGACGTTAGTTCAATCCATGGTTGAGAATGTTTGTTTTTATCACCATTATTCTGTTGTTTCATTTTATTGATGCTAAAGTAGAGCGTTGCATCGAATAGAACGGCCCCACTTGAGTGAGCGCGAACGCTTGCCCGCGTGAAAGTGATCGCGCCGCATAGTACCGTAATCTTGACTACGATCTAAAACGTCGTATTGGCGCCAAGATAATAGCAATAGGCGCGCATATATATGCATTGCCTTTTACAGCGGTGTTCGGTGTAATTCGTGGTGTGGCGTGGGGTGAGGCTGAGGGGGTGTAGAGGTGCATTACGGGTGTGGAGTGTGTTTTGTGTTAAACTGGTCTAATCGTGTGCTGTGCAGATATGTAGTGTAGTGTATATATAGCCCACATTTATAACTACTCAGACTTTTAGTATGTTTTTTTAAATATTTGAAGCATTGGTGGGAATCTTAGACTGTTTTTACTTATTACGGTTTCTCCTTCCTAAGCTATGATTACTTTTTAAAACAGATTTGTCCGCCCATCCGTAGGTACAGCCAAGTGTTTGAGTTCAAACGTGTCGAATGTGCGTGAATGAACTTGGCGGCTTCCCAAGTTGTTGGGGTCCCAGCACCCACCGCTCTCCACATCCCTCAATTGTCCCATTCATTGGGGAAGAGGAAACGAGTGGTAATCCTGAGGTCAAAGCGTATTTGTTGGTTTGAAACGGCTAATGCGGATTCGTTTGCTTATTTAATTGGTTTTGCAATCGTTCGATGACTTATCTGTGAACTCACTCGTCGGATGTGCAACTTGAAGCTGTGCCTGAATCCCCCTTCCCTTAGTTTTGAAATACGTAGATAGCGCGAATGTGATGCGATAGACCCTCTTAGAGGCGTTTTTTGCTTGCATTTATATAAGGTGGCAGTGACTCAGTGATGTTTCGTCTTGGTGGAATGATGTTGGGTTGGGTTGATGCAGTGATACGCAGTGCCATCGATAAGCATCTTGCCGATATATTGAAATATAAGCTAACATTTCAGCGCTTGCCAAGTATCGCCGTTTCTCAAAAGATGGCCGACAATGAGCCGCAGGCAGCTGGAGATTCGACGGCGCCAGCTGCAGCACCAGCACATCCCGAGTTTATCAAGCTGCGAGTGGTTGGGCAGGTGAGTCCTTAACTACTCTCAGGTTCATGATGATTGGAATTAAAAGTGAAGATTAGTTCTTGCTCGAGTCATACTGATAGTTGGGTCTTTGTTACCAATTGATTTCATTATGGTGTTCTCAATATTAATCACGCCATCTCTATGGGATTTCACATTTTGGTTAGGGGAACTAAGCGTGGACTTCATGGTAGTGGCTGCAGTCCGTGCTGACCTCTGATGTACCATACACGTCGGCTATGCCTGCAACTGTCGTGAAATTTTTTCCGATGCGGCGGATCTTATGCTGTTGGCACAAAGAATTTCAAAATGCTCTGGGGGCAGAAATGAAGGGTTCTTTAGTCATAGAAAGAGAGCGGTGCAAGTTGCATCTCGTAGGGGATTATTTACATCGGAGTTTATATGGATATGCATGGAAGTTCTTAATTGATTTTTTCTGTTACATTTGTCTTGGAACACTGGAAAATGCTTTCGTTTAGTCCTCTTAGTTTTTTTCTGGTTTTGAAGTAAATGATTACCACCCTCCTTCGATTCTCTTTTTCATCTGCTTATGGCAAGGCGAACAATCTTCAAATGGGCAATAGGGATGCGATTCAGTTTGCATATTCGTTCGAATGGGCTTTATTGCATATTTTAGAATTGTATTGCAAGGGATGCACTGAAATACTAATGGGAACCTTGGGTGGCAAAGGTATGTGAATCCGTCAGTATTCCTCGCCAGCAATGCATTTATGTTCTTGGTGGCTGATATATATTTGGGTGTGGAGAAGTGTGTCCCATTACGTCTCTTTCCCGTGCTGATGTACTGAGACAAGAAATAAACGTCGACTCTATAAAAGGTTCTAGAATCTAATTGAAAAACATGCTTTTATGTATAAAGCGTGGAACGAAAAATTGTGGGCTGTTTTTTGTGCATAGAAAATAATAGAATCAATGATTTGTTAAAGGATTCAAACGAGGTTCACTTCCGTGTGAAGTACGGAACGAGCCTCGTGAAGCTGAAGAAATCATATGCGGATCGCACGGGCGTAATGGTGGATTCACTTCGTTTCCTTTTCGATGGGCGACGCATCAACGACGATGATACGCCGAAGACGCTCGAGATGGAGGAGGACGATGTCATTGAGGTTGGTTCACTTTGCCATTCTTATTCAGGCCACTACTTTCTTTGATCGAAGGGATTTTTTCCGGTTGTGTGACATGTGTGATATATATATGCACGTTTATAGTCGTATTATGTTAAACGATAATGTCGGTTTGACAAATGACGTATGTAGTAAGTATTGAGGATGGATGCGTAACATATAAATAAATGCATAAAAATACAGATTGGCTGTGTGGGAGGGATAGGATATCAGAGGAGTGTTAGATGAGCTTTGTTTTATGTTAACGACTATTGCGGTATGTGGGCTTATTTTAGCGTGCCAAGTATCCATTTTTCAGGTCTACCAAGAACAAGTGGGCGGCAGCGTCACGGGGATGGAGTGAAAATGGCTGGACGAGTGATCTGCACCTCCTACAATAAATGTTGAATTATTGTTGCGCAATCGCTAGGCATATCCTTCCCACAGTTACTTCGAGGGTGATTAAAGTGTGTTGATAGCGATCGTTTCTGTTTTTTTTCACATTTTTCTCGAAGCACATTCGTTGATCTCGAATTCTTTGGGGAGAGGGGAGGGGGGGGGAGGTTGGTGGGAGATGTTGTGGAAGAATGTGCGTTGGCAGGATTATTTGAAATTGATGAGTGGTGGGATACTGCTTGTTTTACTGAACTCATTGTTACAAATCATTTTTTTCCCCGGATATTTTTGTTCTCTTTGTATTGCAGTGTTTTTATTTATATTCCTTTTCACTGTCTCAACGATTCTGCACCATTCTATTATCTTTTTCCACTTTCCAATAAATAAATAATCGTTTGTCGATTGTTTTTGTATAATATTTCGATCGTCCATGTTGTCGGATATCGTGCACAATATCGATAAGTTGGTTCTCACTGATTTTATATGATGTGAATGATTTGTGATGGGGAGAGAAGGCTATTTTGTCGACGGTTAGTTCTAAGAAGAAGATCGTTGCCGGAATGGACTGGGAGGTGTTTCTTTGCAACTGTGCTTGGACTATAGTGTGCATTAGCAAAACCAATAACCAATTTTGCTGATGACATGGAGGGGCATGTTTCATTCGTTTGCGGATGATGATTCAATCGAGGGATCATCGAAGCTGTGCGCCCTCAATCATGCGTATTTGCGGCCAGTTTTTTTCGTGCAAAAAAGTTCTTTCGATTTTGTCGAAGTCATGTAACCCAAAAGAGTTGGAGATAGAGCATAGTGAGGTGGTTCCGGTCGGGGTCAGCAGCGACTACCAGACGGCATGGGGGGGGGGAGGGATGGACTTGATAGCCAAAAACGGGCTGCTACCCACATGTGAGTTGAATTGTTCCCATGAATGTCATGGAGTTATGTTTGTATGAGGTCATTTTTCGAGCTTCACTAAGTCGTTGTCGGACGGTAATTTAACGGTGAGGGTGTGTTTTCTTTTATGAAGTTTTAATGAAATTCAGCTGATTTCGAATGGGGTAATTTACTCGACTTGATGTATCATAATTTGCGATGGTTAGTTTCTTGGTAGTAAGCTGCAATAGTTTCTTTTATTACGAGGATGTGATTATAGAGTGGGTAGGTGTGAAGCAAGAGTGTTCAGGATCAGGCCAATTCGGGTTTCGTTTCGTGTAGCAGAAAGTTTCTAGTCACACCATTTTCTCTAGGTTAATCTAAGACTTGTCTCAGGTGCAGTCGACTCAGCTAATCACTATTGTTTCTATTGCATTGTAGCATCGAACCGGAGACTTATTTCACTGTGTGGAATGCGAGTAAATTATGAGTTGATTACTCCACGACGATGTTAAGGATCTTGCGTTCGCCGTCTCAATGGACGTCCGTGCAGGGTATTTACCGGTTAAGCACGACTGTGCCTCGTTCAGCCAAGAAAGGCAAGTGACCTGTTTTTCGCTTTTTTTGTTATTTATTTATTGAAGAAAAGGAGTTTCGAGGTGATCTTTCCCTCACATAAATGCAAATGTAATGAGATAAACAGGACATAGAAAGAGGTAAGTTGACGTCATGAATGAATTCTCAAAGAAAAAAGAGAAAGGAGTTAGCAAAGGCGTTCCATTCCTCGGTGCGACGGGATGACTGTGAGCTTTGGATCGACACAGAGTAATAATAAACGCCTAAAGCGTTTTGAAGTACATGCACTATATGACGCTATAAGGACGCCGTTCCAATTTTAATGAGAAGCTGCTAAAGTAATGCCTTGTAATTTCCTTGAGTTATTTTAGCAACCTGCTCTAGCCTGCTCATTTGTCAACCTTTTATAAGCTTGAGTAGATTTATTACTGACCTCTTAGATTCCAGCGCTGTCAATCCTTTTGAAGCAATGAAGCTTCTATAGTGCAAGTTCAAACCCCTATTTATGGTGGGCTCTTTTTTAAAACGTTGCCATACGTACGCGATTACTTCTAAGTTTTTGACAATGTGAGGAAGGTGAGTCACCGTCCTCACAGTGTAAGGACTATGGCACAATTTTTTTGGGGAGGGTGAGGGTAGGAAGGAGGTGATCAACGAGAATGCAGATCACAGTCACCTATATATTAATGTCATTATCCAACAGCGATTGCGACGTATCGTTATCGAGGAGTAAACAGAGTTGAGTTCACTAGTGCTCTTTGCGGGGTCCTAAAAAGCACTGCACTTCCCTAGAATTTCGTGGGCTGCGCATATTAGGCGGATAGTTCTGCGGCTAAGGTTCTCAGATTTAGAGTTATTCTTCTGGATGGGAATCATATTTTCGGTGTTTCATAATTAAAGAGCTTCCATCGAGCTTAAGTCTTTTAACAGTCAAGCTTATTGTGCGTAGTGGATGGCACCGTAGGCATCGTTTTCCATTCCCACCCTATCTGACGGCTTCTACATCTTCTTCCCATCTCTTTTAACAATGCGCTTTCTTTAATTTTTTAAGAATGCTCTAAACTCTTTTAAACCTTCTGCAAGTGCCCTCCTGTTATTTGTTTCGTGAAGGCTCTCCATCAAATGATTTGTGTTTTTTGCCAAAATTAAAATCCTTCTTTTCCTTGAATAACTAGCAACTTCTTTCACTACTATTTTAGATCTGAATTTTTTCTGCTTTACTGTTGCTTAATGAATTTTTTTGTTTGGCCTTATTTTTCTGAAGTTTTGCCTTCAGTTTGCACTGTTAGAAGGGGAGGCTTAGAAAGGAGGTAAGGGGAAGAAATGAGAAAGGTTTTTCATAGGTGGTGATCAGTGGATATTCAAAGGATAGGGAAGAGGGGGGAAAGCAGAAGCGAATTTGTGTGACCTAGTCGAGAAGTTTTGAATTTTTCCCCACTGATCAGAAGTTTCGAAAGAATCTCCATGGCTCTTTTTTTAGAAGCATTACTCGCAGACATTGCTGAATAATTGCTTTGATGCAGCTGGATTACCTGAATAACTGACTAATTGCTTTGCTGAAACTGAATTACCTAAATTGCTAAAGACCATAAATGGCGACGTCTCTTGACGTCTGAATCAATTGGGTTGCTCACATACGGAGGCCAAGTTGAAATTGAGATTGATCTGCTTGAAATGAATTGGTTTAGCTATAGTTGGCAGAAATAATTGCAACAGATTGCTATATTTTTGGTGGTGGGAAGTATTGATAAAATAACAGAAAACGGGAGCATTTTGATAGGTAAAAGTTGCATTAGGCGGGCAATATAGATGTTTTACCTTTTATAGAAATAATAATAACCTGGGAAGTAAGCTGCTGAATATGTATGTTATCGTTTATGCACCCCATTTAATGTGATGTTATCATTTCTGCGTAAAAATGAACGAGTCGGTGATGTTTGACTGGTAAAAGTTCCCTTTTTGGTAGGGAATGTGGTGGTTTTCTTTTGCTTGACGAAAAGAAAATTCATCTTTTTTGATCTTCTTCATCACAGCCTATGTGTGCTTACATGAAATGTTTACCAAGTTTTTGTTGATGTGGAAAAGAACATCTACTCATTATATTGTTGCAATGAAAACATTAGGGGGGAAGGGTGCAATGTAACACAATAAGGAGTGGACTTGCTGTTTACTGTATGTGTATTATGTATTATGCGGTATTGATTAGCGTCCTAACAATAAAGCACTGCCAGGATTGTATTCACGGAAGGAGAAGTTCCCCCCCCCCTTGGCTGCGCTTCTTATGCGTAACTCGAAAAGGACTCCTCTTCCTCCCACCTCTCTCCTCTTCGTTAATTCATCGCAGTCCACGCGGAACTCTAGACTTGCCGTGTTTTGTCGAAATTGAATAAATTCTCTGTGGATTAATGTGAGCGTGAGTTTTTCTTTCTCCTTTTTTTCAAATTTAGCCTGCATTGAGAACCCCGAACATACTATTATTTCCCACTGAAGACATGTTCTCGAGATATGAGTATTTGATTCTTTTTCATTCGCATTTCGCTAACGAAAGTATTGGATCCTTCATTGGCAGTGATGTTTAACAACTAGAGTGTTGACCACTTAGCACATACTAAAGTAATGCAGAAATTGTGATGTTAAATGTTTTTTTGCATAGATTTAACTATAGATGTGAGAAAGGTACGATGCTTTATATAATCTTTGTGCTGAAATACTTTTCCATATAAAGATCTTTGAAACCCTCCTTGTGGCACTTTTTTATTGCTTACTTCCTCCGTTTATTACTATCATGTAGCACGGTCATTGTCACGTAAAGCGTGCCAGTAAGTGTTGTAGCTTGTGTGTACGAAGGGATTGGGATTTTTTTGGCGTAGAGGGATGCCGGTTCTTAAGTGAGACAATTTGCTTTTATTTGGAACGTGAGGTCTAATTGATACAGGAACATAGGCGTTAAATTGAAGGCTTTGTGCTCATATGATCTCATATCCTATTTCAGATGAGAGGAAGGGATTTGTATTCGTTGAGGTAGGGAATCTGCCGAAAAGTTTGTTTCTAATATTGTTTGACTTGTCGCTTAGATGCATGAAATGGCATTGGCGGTTCACAATGTTATGGACTTTTATGATATTCATGGTTTGATGAAGAACAAGCGGTTGAATGTGAGAGATTATTTGGCATATTTGTTTGTTATTGCTAAGGAATTGAGTGCCTCAATGGAATATTTTAGTTGTGTCGGAGACGGTAGGCGATACGACCACAGTGCAGTTGGTTGATGTGCCGGATACGGATAAAAGGAAGGTGGTGAAGAAGAGCGATGACACCTGCTCGTTGTGCACGTGTAACATTCCCATAAAGGTAGCTTCAATTGCTTTTTGCATTCGATTTGTTTTCTTAACATGCTTCGATGTTTATGCTTTAGGCGTTTTTCAAACATTTTTTGCCGATTGGAATGGGAAGGGAAAAACGAGGGGGATGGGGTTTACTCTTTCTTGGAATACTATCTCGTTTAGAATTTTTTGATGCTACCCGCTTATCCTTATTTCTTGAAATGTTTGATATATAGGTATCGCGAAGACAAAAACATAGCTAAGAGGAGGAGGGCAGGATTAAGCCGGCAAGCGATCCTTGCTGTTATGGCTTTTGCAGTTATGAATGATGTGATTGCTTTAATATATATCGCTGAAGGATTTTTTGAGTTGTTTTCCTGTTTCTCAGAACTTCAAAACCAAGAATTTGAGGTACCGTTGGTGCCAGCCGTCTGCCATCTAGAGGAGCGTTGAATGCAAATATCTAAGAGGACGCCTTGAGGTCTTTTTAAAGTTTATGTTATAAATCTACAAGTTCGGTTCTTGTATGGAAGTTGTGGTAACGTTTATTCTTAGGTAAAGTATAGCGATGTGCTCATACTAGAGCAATTTATGCGAGAGGATGGCACAGTGCTTCCGAGACAACTAACGGGCCTGTGCAAGAAACAACAGCTTCGTGTTGAGCGTTGCGTCATGCAGGTACGATTTATTGCTATTCCGTTTGCGTTTTACATTCTTTATATGGCCACATACCTTCATTTATTTATAAGGGGGAGGAGTTCAAATATCGTTGTCCCTTGTTATAAAACTTGATGCAAAAAATGTGCAACTTTGAAAGTGTTTAGAGGTTACAGCATGATCGGTCTCACAAACCAGTGTTCATGTTTTGGTGTTTCTTCATAAATAAAATCGGAGTAATTGTGATTTCGTATGTTTCCTCGAATAATCGAAGGCTCAATTTAAGGTTTTCCTGTTGTGCAACAGAGTCGATGGGTAGCTGTAGCTAAAATCTACTTAAAATGCTATATTGAGAGCTTATCATCGATGTTTGCCTCTTTATTGAATTGTGGTTCAGTTTTGATAGGTGGAATGTTTTCGATTTTTTCGATAAAATCACTTATGATACCAGTTAGAAATCCGTTGTATTTATGACGTATGGTGATGTACTAACGGTAGGAATATCGTTGCCAAAAAACCTGTAGGTTTATGTTATGTGATGAGTTTCTCATTAAGGTAGCATGAAATACCTGAAGTCTAGTAATTCGTCATCCTTTATGCAACGTTTATTGACGAAAACGTAGACTTAATGAAGTGGTATATGCTTTCCAGTGGAAAGAGGCTGCCTCGAAATTTTCTTATTGAAGATCTTGCGCTTATGTAAGACTGTGGTTCAGTTTCGCTCATTTGAGTCGAATTTCGTTTTTGAGAGTAAAAAAATTTTAAAGTTTACCCATTTGGGAAAATACTCTTGCATATAGGTACATTGGGCAAATGCGTTTATAAGTTGGGCAATTTTGTTGGAATTGTTAGAGCATTATCTGACTAAAATTATCTATGGAAAGGAATGGGAGACGTTATCCAATCATAATTCGGTAACACACGAAATTTTTCACCGGAAGGGAAAAGGAATTATTGAAAAAAAATGCTTTGCAAAGTAGCGGTTTTGCATTGAATAAAATAACCTCTGTTTTGCTTGAATATATCGTTAGAATTTCAAGTTTAACAGAATTTATTGGAAACTTTTATTATTTGTTTATATTTATGTGCTCTATAAATTTTTGAAAATGTTCGAGTGGCAAGTTTCTCAAATACTTTCATCTATCAATTTTCAGGCTCATTGGGCAGGTCTTTTTCCTGATAGGACGATACCAGATTTCGACCGTGCCGGATATAAAAGATTTAATAGGTATGGTTTTTTTTTTGTGATTTTATCTTCGTTTGTGAGAGGACTTTGTCTTAACGAGAAAGGGAAGGGAATGTGAAATGATCTTATAGAGCAGATCGATCGTCCCTATTTAAAGGAATTCCGTACATAATTTGCTTATATCTGAAAGGAACTGGTAGGCGAGTGTAAAATTATTGCTGGTTTATCCTATAACCTTTAATGGAACCCTTCCTTTTTCCCCCTTCTCCCTCCCTACTCCCTGCACTTTCATCCTCCTCCTCTTTAAAGCTACCGAAGCACAGATCGTCCAGTCCTTATAATATATTCCTCTGCTTATTGAATACTGTTAATGTTTTTAACAATATTCAATGAGTAGAGAAAGTATTGTTAATTTTTTCAGCTAAATTCATATATTTGAGTTAAATTCAATGAAATCGCTGTACTTTTGAGGGAGGGGGAAGAGGTCATCCACGTAAGGGAATATATTTATCTTCGTATATTCCAGATTATAAAAGTATGTTGAATTTCGTTTTATAGGTACTGGAATGACGATATGGACATGTACCGACTGAAGCAAAAAACCGAGCAGGGCACGTGGTATTATGTGAAGCGGTACCGAACCGTTGGAGGTCATAAGGCCAAATATTAACGCGTCGCCGTTGGAGGTCATATGTCCATCTTGTTGCGTTCTTTTTATATAATTTTTAGTACATTGGAGGTGGAAAAATAATGTATTTTTGAATAAGCTGTATTAAATGAAAAGACAACTTGTTTTTGATATGCATTTTTGCCAAGGTTACTGGTGACGTAGCGATGATACCGTACAGCTTTCACTAAGGATCACATCGTTTCCTCGCTGTGAATTGTTTTTTAAAGTTCCTTTGATGAACAAAATTTTTTTGCACTAAATTGAGCGGGGAATATTTGCGCGATTCCATCGATTTATTATATTCCCAGTTAAGCACATCTTGAGATTGGTGAATAAGGAATTGGCCCCTTCACTTACCTTTTAGATGTCTATTTTTGAAAGGAAAATTGGTGATATCCCTCTATCCCTGAACAGTTAAGACCCTAAACTCATCCTTCAACCTCTCTTCTTTATTTCTACCCTCACTGCCACCACAACGGTGGACTTTTACAGCAAGAATAGGTTGATGTTGTTTGAGGTTTTATGTTGATACTATATCGCCGTTGTTGTACCAAGCGCTTTAGAATCTTCCTTGAATATACGGATGCCGCATTTAAATTTGGGCGCGCAATAATTGGGGGGCAATATTTGAGCCATTAGTTGGGATGTATCTTCTATATATCTGTGTGTTTGTTATTCGCGATTTATTGCATTCTTTCCAGTTTTATATTAGAGAATATGCGAACGATGGAAATGTAATTTGAACTGAAGAATATGTAAATTTATTATTTCCTTTATTGCACAATAAAAAATTTACTCGATTAACTTTTATTTGTCATATTTGTTTTCGTTTTCCTCGACGAATATATATTTATCTGCGATTGCAAAAATTATTTGCATTGAATTGTTGAAAAAATTTAACTTAAAAATTAGTGAGTTGTGGTGGTAAAATTCGCTGTGTTTAATTCATAAAGTGGAGTTATGCTTCTAATGGCCGGAACGGAAAAATTACTGTGGAAAACCGGAAATGATGGCTTCGAAATTCTTAAGATTTGACCCCGCGGGAAGAAATGTTTTCTATTTAAATGATGGAATTAAATTTTTCTGTTTTAAAATGGCATTTTTCGGTTTCTATTGTTGGAATTCTCCATTGGGAAAAGCTTAACGATGAGCTAAACATTTTCATTATTTCTCTCTCTTTCGATCTACTCGATGAGTGGGTCACCTCAACGACAACAGTACCACAGCTGATAAGCGCGGGATCGAAGTTGCTTTCGTCCAACCGCTTTTATCTATGAGCATATGAGGAAATCTGTAAACGAGGTTTTGCATTTTGACCTCTTAGGTGCAAGCAAAACCGACTCGATTTTGACTGGTAAGGGTTTTTGCACTCGACGCGCACTTCAAAAAATTAGCTGTTACTGAAGCGTTCAGTTTGAATGTTCGTGCACTTGATCGACGTGCTAGGTTGAATAATCGATTGGCAGTTAACGGTGTTTGTGCTCCGATCTCTGTTGTTGCGATGGCTTGATTCTGCAGTCGCTAACAGGCGGGGATTAGGAAGGAAAAGTGTTCAAACAATTTAACTTGTATAGTTTGCTTTTTTGTTAAATTGTTTTCAGTGATGGAGTGTGTAGTTGAAATACGGTTAGTGGTTCTCTTTTATTTTTCATCTGCCCTCAGAATAGTATGCACCACTATTTTTAGTTGGTATAGGGGTGTCGCAATTTCTCCGAAGAGGAAAACTTCCAAAAGATGGCATGAAGTACCGAAATTTAAGTACCAATTACCAAAATAAGTACCAAGAAGTACCAAAAAATAAAAATCGAAGTAGATTAGNAAATAAGGAAAAAATTCTCGGCACTTTCATCAAGAACGATATCATCTCGTAAGTCAGTTTTTGATGACGTTTTCTCCTCTTGCAAATTAGCATGGCTGGTAAATTAACTAGACACTTATATCCCAAGTAGATTGCTCTGTTTAGTTAGGCTAGGCTAGTGTGCATATTGATCTGACAACGTCGCAATTGGCAAGGACAGACAGGGGAACAGTGGTAACCACACTTTTCACACTTAGCTTTCTTACGTCTACATATCTTTCAATGCAGCTTTAACTTTCCACCTTAGAGAACTGCTAAGCACTTCTTTAATTCTCTCGCTTCCCCACTCCGCCTGATCCTGCAGATGAGGCGCATATAAATGCGCCTCACCACTTAGAGTAAAGTTCCCCATAAATTTCCGGTAATTTTGGAGAAGAAAGATCGTTTCTCAAAATTTATATGAGAGAAGTTTGTTGAGAGAGGAGGGGTATTTCCGTCCTGATTAGCCCGAAGGGGAGGGGTTAGCCCAAGGAGGCCTTGATTGGTTTGACATTGGCTTTGGCTGGTTGTTCCAACCAATAGTCAATGATTTCTAACGTTCTAGGGAGTGCTCATTGCCGGGGGTAAAATTATTTTACAGACGGCAACAATTTTTGAATATAGCTACTCGTTTGATGTTTTGTTTGGTGTTTTCGTAATAACGTTGGTTCAATTCATGGTTGAGATTATTTTTTTTATCACCATTATTCTGTTGTTTCATTCTTACTGATGCTAAAGTAGAGCGTTAGATCGAATGGAAGGGTCCTGCTTGAGTGAGCGCGAACGCTTGCTCGCGTGAAAGTGATCGCACCGCGTATTGCCTTGATCTTTACTATAATGCAAAATGTTATATTGGTGTCAAAATAATGAGTGGCGCGCATATATAAGCATTGCCTTCTGCAGCAGCGTTCAGTGATGTTCGTGTTTGCATGGAGTGCGGTGAGGCAGAGGGTTGTTGGGGTGCGCGCGTCAGTGGTAAGGGTGAGAGGGGTGGTGTTTTGTGTGGCACGGTTCTTATCTGTTGCTGCGCCGTTTGGTGTGCAGTGCTGTCGCGTAGCATATACCTAGCCCTTACTTATAGTTTCATGTTGTTTGAAGAGTGGGGGGAGGGGGGGGCTGGTGGATAGCAATAATGTTTCATATGAGTGAGCCAAAACATCCAAAAATTTCGCCTTTTAGATTCACATCGCGTCGAAGAATTTTTATAGTAATCCCATTTCTAGACGATGACGCCACTCCATTAAGCCGTTATTAGTTGTTGGCGGTTAGATTGTTGAGCAAATTTGCTTTATTTAATTGCTATTTTCTATTTCCGTCTATTGTATTGAAGCAGGTTCTATTAAGTTCATTGCTGACTTATATTTCCGAAGTGCTCGATGTTCGTTTTGAGTTCTCCTAGCATTTAGACAATAAGTCGGTGAGAGAAAACGTTTGTTGACTTCATAGCAGAGTCCTTATCATATTGCTTAAAATTGTGTTCCTTGTGCAGGAGTAACAAAATAAGCAGAGTGAATGTTTTAGGTCAGCGACGTCGCGATTCTCATGGGGACGTTGAGAGCAAGTGAAGGTAAGCGAAGAAATCTAATACTTGCTTCCGTTGTAGGTATTATTTAATGATCGGTACTACCAGAGATTTTATTTGTTTTCGGTACAGAGATTTATTACGTTGGATTGCCTGAGCACTTTCATCGCCAGTCCAAAAACGACCAGGGTTCTTTTGAGTGTTAACTCCACCTGGCCTGTACTGTTTTTTACTTGAATCCATTGTATATTTGTACCATGATAAGTGATGTGAGATTTAGTGCAGCATAATTAGAGGATGAGTACTTAAAGATGCAGCTGCTTGAAGTATTTCTTCACTCCGAAAACCTTTTTTGGCCAGTTCACAAGCAAACAGGTGTGGTGGCGTTCTATCAGAAAGTGCCTCTTTTGTTCAAGGCAGACATAAAAAACAAGCGGTTAACGTGAGCTTCAGCTTAAGTTATTGAGTTCTGAGTTTCCACAAACGGCAACTCTTTATTTAAAGCTGCCACTAACGCATCTGGAATTAGAATGTCAGGAACGTAAGGAGCGCCACGTCACTCCGCCTATTCAACGTCATCATCGTTGGTAAATGGTGGCATTTCGAGCAGCGTATCATCTCTTACGATAAGAATGCAACAAGAGGAAGCACGACGGCAGCAGACGCAACATGCTGTAAGTCATTCATATCGTTTTGTATGTCATTGCTATATTGACGATACTCGCTTAGCACACAAAGTTTATTTCTTCAGTTTAGATACGTAAAAATACTAAATTATCTGCATTTGTTGTCAACCTTGGAGGTGGCGGGGTGGGTATTTACATGCGACATTCACTTCGTTGTTTACGTGTAGTGCGGTATCGCTGCTTGTGCCTCTTTCTTGCTCAACCCTGACAACAGTGACATTAGCCAAAACCCCTATCCATTGAGCCGTTAGTGGCGTTTCTTATTGCGTCAGCATCGTTTGACGTGTGTGGTAGCTGGAGTCTAATGGTTGCAGGGATTAAACCACGGAACGCAGACAGAGTCACGTGCAGTATTCGTCCAACAATAAAAATGGAACAACGGCAGTATAGCACACGGCGAGTTAGGGCCAGCAGGTATGTCACCTGCAGCATTGCACCACGCTGACAGCATCCGGGGGCATGCAGGATAGAGTAGCCTCGCAATAGAAGTAGGTATATAGTATCTTCGTTGAACCTATGGGCTGCCGTGGTTACAGCAGAGTGGTTGGCGTAAGGAAAAGCAGCTTTTTGTTATGATATTTCGAAGGTATGAGCTAATGGAGCGGAACGGTTCTGCCAAAACGAGATGATCTGTAAAAAGTGGTGGTTGGGACTGGTTGCTGTCGGATTTGCTTTGAGCAAACACCGATCACCTGCATAATGTCATAGTATTTTATATGAGGCGAATGGATTGATGTAGCTTATGTAGTTTTTTTCGATGCACAGTGTCAACAGTTGGTATATGACACTGTGAAGTATCTCTGCGGACCGATTGAATGGGTTATTTCAAACAGTTCATGAATGAGGCCAAAAAGCCACATTTTTTAAAAACTAATTTTGGAAGAGAAAATTCACTTATTACCCAAAACCGCAGTAGCTTATTGGAAAAAAGTGATTGTGTTACATAAAAGAATGAATTTTGTGCTAACTGGAAGTGCGTGTTATGTCGAATTAAATTGTTCGTTGAGTGTGCAATTTTGAATTCAGGTGACACAGCACAGTGTACCATACTAATTTTGGAAGAGAAAATTCACTTATTACCCAAAACCGCAGTAGCTTATTGGAAAAAAGTGATTGTGTTACATAAAAGAATGAATTTTGTGCTAACTGGAAGTGCGTGTTATGTCGAATTAAATTGTTCGTTGAGTGTGCAATTTTGAATTCAGGTGACACAGCACAGTGTACCATTGGGCGCTGTGCCGCAACATCAGCAATAGGTTAAAGTAGCGAATGCGATCTCCAAGAAGACCTTCCCGCCACCGCCTTCCGGTGCTTCCTCTTCGGTATGTGTCTTATTATATTTTATAGAGTATCTCCGTTTCTACCATTGACGTACATTTCTAGTCTACTCTATCTTTTAAGAAAGTACTGAATGGTCATAATGAAAGGTCCTCTTTTCGTGGTTGAACGTTTTTTCATAGGTCCGTTTGGAGTCGAGGTCGGCATTCCTTGATTGAAGGTCCTATCACAGATTTGTTTGGAATGGAAGTACTTTTCTTCGACTGGATTCAGATCATGTCACACAATTCTAGCTTTGAGGACGCATAAACGCTAATATGCGTTAATAATCAATCATGCATGTACAAAGAAAAAATAAGTCGTTCCGTATAGATTTTTTTCCATCTGTTAATTTTTGATTTTTATGTATTTATTCAAGTTTTTACGTATTCATTCATCGCACATAGTTGAGCTTAAGTTAATGGGTTCTGAATTCCCAGAAACCGTAACTGTTTATAAGATATTCGTTTTCATCAGGCGCATTACCGTATAATGTTTCAGTAGGTTCATCCTTTCACCTCACTTTCTTGAGTACTTCAGATTCTCTTTTGGGAATAGGGGAAGGGGGTAGGGAAGGCATTTACTTGTAGTTATTCGTTAATAACATATCGGTAATCTGCCAATAGTACTACTATTAGCAATTTACGGCCATCTTGTATATGTGAGTGGATGAATTTGATTTACTCTTTTGCTGTCCTCCTTGTTGTTCCTTCATCTTTAAAGATACTCTAGCTATTGTTTTGCGTGAATTGCGCTTGCCTTTCTTGATCTCATAATTGTGCGTTTTTCTGTTCTACTATAGTTCAGATATCGTGCCCTGATTTATTCGACATTTTCTTACTTTATTCTCTCCTCCGTTGATTTTGCTTTTTTTCTTTTACCATTCTTGCGCCAAAGAAGTACTGGTGTGTAGACCAGCACAATTACTCCCTATCTTGGCTCATTTTCCGAAATATTGGCCAGGCCCCTGAATCATACGCTTAGAGGGAGGGAGAAGATGAGGAAAAGAATGTGTGTGATTGAAGAATATCACAGCTAGCGTTGATTGAAGCAAGTTATCGCAATCATTATGTTTATGCGCAAAAAAGAGTGGCATTATATAGGTGTGCATAATATTTTCACTTTGTGCAATGCTCAGATGATTCCCTTTTAGTGAAAAGGAACGAATGGTTTTCGCAAAGGCAGCACATTCGGCCACTACCGTTGGTAGCATACCAGTTGGATCTCTCGTCAACTTTCGTGCCTTCAATTGGGACAAACGCAACAAGTCGTGGTGAGTCACTCTTTTGATTAGCTCATTCAGCTGTCACTAAGGTGCTTTTTTATGTCGAAAAAAATTCATTTTTTGAATCTCTCATGAATGGTGAAGATGAAAATTCAGCGAAATTTCGGGATGATGACTGATATTGGCCTTGAAAGTCGAAGTTTCTCCAGTTATGCCAAAAGAGTGGAATTTCGAATGATAATAATTTAAATTTTATTGGAAAATAACGAATAAGACGTTCTAAAACGTTTTTTTTTTGGCGAAATTTTTGGCGTGTAATGATGGCGAAATGGATTGCAATGCGTCATTCCATTTGAAATTCCACCTGTGGGTGGAATTGAATTCATCGCTTATTCTTTGAAGTGCAAATCAAAATTTTCGGAACGCTGAGAGCTATACTTCTGTGGATTAGATATTTCTGATAAGCCATAGAGCAAACCGGAAGCAGTTAGCCACATTTGAAAATGTGCGTAGTTCTGCGGCCAACATATCTTGCCATCATATTGTGTTATTAACTTTCCGAATGGAAAAATGGCGCTGCAAGTTACGTACGTTCTATTAGCACTCTGTTATAGTCTATATGAGTGACAGTAATAGGCAAAGATTATGTCTTTTTTGATGGGTCACAGAATGTGTCGAATTCTCAGTTTGCGTGAAAGTTTTAATTGCTGCCTTCATAAAGGTCGTTTAAATAGGCAGGCTGTTTTGATGAATGACATGTATTTTGTGGTGGTGTGGAACTGTCACTCCTAAAAGAGAAGAGATGAGCGGAGGGAGGGGGAGGGGAGAGGCTTAGGAGAGAGTTGAGAAGCATGCGCTAAATTGCGCTAAATTTTTGGAGAGTTTCTTCAGAGGGAATTTTTAAATTCCCTAGCGGAAGACAGTTTCCTATCGTTCTCTGTGAGCAGGAGTTCAACCCTTTGGCCTAAGCTGGCTTTAATGCCGATACGATGAAGAAGGCATTCAATTCAGAAGGAAGGCGTCTGCTAAGCGAAAATGCTTGAGCCAAGTGTCGATCAAACGTTGCGCAGCGTGCTCTCCACGGGTACCACTGATGAATGGCGCATAACTCGCCCGCATCTACACACAAGTATACAACATCCTCTCTTATTCACTGCCGTGCCTTGTGTCGCGCTTCTCTAACACTCTTCCAAATAGCTAAACGAAAAGCTGAATGAAATGCTTCGCTTGCTGCATAGATTTTCAGCCAGTTTCGTTGCGTTGTGCGCTTCGTTTTTACCTGCTTTCACAATTCGAGTCCATATGGATATGAGGCATAAAGGTCAGATTAACTCATTTGTTAATATGATTCGAATATGCGAGTTTTTAGTAGAGCTATAATTTTGTTAATTTACGACAGGTATCACAAAACGCTAAACGTGGAGATACATATTCAAAGTTTGATAATGTGGCCTAACTTTGAGTGAATCTAAGCGTCTAGGGCCTGAAATATAGGTATTGCACTCTTCGTGTATGGTGAAGTTTTTGCCCCTGATGTTGGGTGAATCACGTAGCCAGATGTTGGAAACGCATTCAAGAAGATTCTTAACGTCTGATACCCGGCTATCATTGCAGTATAAACTGATTCACATGAAACGCAGAACATGCTCGAATAAAAACTACATGAGGGATTGTGGCGATCGTTTTTTCTTTTCATAGGCCGATGAGTACATTATTGATGTGAACTGGTGAGTGAAAAAATTATTGAAGTAAATTGTAGAAATTCTTTTGTGGGTATGTTTTTCAACAACGAAAGCAAAGCAATCAAGCAATAACGGCTCATTAATGACAGCAATATCGGATTGCAAATGAGAGGCGCACACATATACGGGGAAAGCGGCTTATGGCCATTTAGAAAAGGCACTCAAATCACATTGCTAGCAATGAATGGATTATATAGCATGAGATGCTATGTTGTTGTGTCTATTGTTGCACCCAAACAATTGATTGCTGCTCATAACAAAAGAAACCTTGAAATGCAGATTGGGCACGTTGGCAGTTGATGCAGTTACCAATTGAGTGTAATTTCATAGTGCTATTGGCATCGAAACATTGTGCCACCACTCGCAGCGGTATAGTTTTCACTCATTCTAGGTATTGGTTTCACTTGTAACGACTCGTTGATATTTGCCGCATTTTCCACATCAGAGACATTTTCATCCTCTCTACTTCTCTGCCTTTCTTTAGCGCTCTGCAGTGTATCACTCATTAGTGTTCTCTGCCACTCCGACTGCACTCAGCGATTGGACGGGTGCGTGCTATCGATGAGATTCTGTTAGTTTGGCACTAAACTAATTGACTCAATAGCATTTTAGATATAATGTATGACATTTTTTGGATAGGCTAAAGCTTTTTCATGGTTTTATAGACAACTTTTTCTTCAGTCGGCTTATTAATCGTTTTATTTGTTTGTATTAATATGCTACCATTCCATCACAAACGTTTATGTGCATTTCACTGCCGATTTGGATGAACGTTCCATTCAAAAGTTCGCTCTTTTCCCACCACCTCCTTCCCCCGGTCCTCTGATTAAGAGAAGGGGTGTTCGAAAATAATTTGCACCCTCTAGGGATCAGATGTTTTTGAACTGAGGGGTGAGAATAATCACCCGAGTTCACTGCAAGGTAGAGTAAGAATTGGGAGTGGTTCTGAGTAAATAATTTGCACCCTCTAGGGATCAGATGTTTTTGAACTGAGGGGTGAGAATAATCACCCGAGTTCACTGCAAGGTAGAGTAAGAATTGGGAGTGGTTCTGAGTTCCATCTTTCTCTTTTGATTATAAACCCACTACCACGGATGGGGGCACATGAATTCACGATGTTTTAAGAAAACGAAAAAAGCAGTGATAGGGGTAGGCGACAGCGTATCAGACGTGCTATCTGCAGATTTATAGCAAATTGATATTGGCACAACCCTCCCCCTCATTTAGCAGTACAAATATTGATAAGGGTTCTGCGGGGACGAAAGTAGATCCACAAAAAAATCACGGCACCTACCTAAAAATAGCAGTTCCAGTTACCCCTGCCTTCATTGCTTAGGATTGTGTTGGTACTTGAAAAAAGTAAAGAACGATCATTCATCCAATAGTCCTCTTAGTTGGTGGACGTCCGAAAAGTTGGAACTAAGAAACATTAAAAAATATAATAAATTAGTGATACCTATTTAAAATTGCTGAACGATCCAATACTTCCGATAATTTAGTATTGTTGAAGTATGAGTGTCGATCAGGGCGCTTCTGAGATGTTGTGACTGCAGGACTAGGAAGTTCGAATGGAATATGTTGATCTCTTTTATAGCACTTTCAACAGAACAGTTTACTCGAGGGCTATATGTTTGCATCTTGTGCGTTATTCACTGAGGCGTCAATGTTCACGAAGAAATCAGTGGGCCAAGGGCAGCGACACTGCAAACGTTCTCTAATGTTGTGAGTATAACCTATGGGTCGTTCAGTTCTTTTATGTAATTATTCACTCAATCTTTGTTACCTGAATTCTTACGAATTTTATTCTGCAGATTCAGTGGTTCTCTTTTATTTGCTCAACATGGCCGCGTGTATTACGTAGATACGGATGGGCAGACATCTGTTTGACTGTTTGAGTTCAAGCGTGTTGTATATGCGTGAATGAATTTGCAGCATTCCCAAGTTGTTGGGCTCCCAGCTCCCGCGCCTCTCCATATCCATCAATTGGGGAAGAGGGAGGGAGTGATAGCTAGCAATCCTGAAGTCAGAGTGAATTTGTTGAATTGAAAAGGCCGTTGCGGATTCGTTCGCTTATTTAATTGATTTCGCAATCGGTCGGTGACTTAGCTGTGAAGACATTCGTCGGACCTGCAATTTGAACCTGTGCTTGAGTCACTCTTAGTTTTGAGATACCGTAGATAGCGCGGAAATAACGTGATGAACCCTTTTGGATGTGTTCTTTGCTAGAATTTATGTAAGGTGGCGGCAACTCAGTGATATTTCATCTTAGTTGAATTTGAGGGGTTTATTAGTCATGGAGAGTAGGCGGTGCAAATTACATCTCGTGGGGGATTATTCGTACAGAAGTTTGTATGAGTATGCGTGAAAATTCTTGGTTGATTTTCTCTGTAAGATTTGCATTAAGCGCTAGAAAAAATCTTTGATTGTTTCTGGTTTTGAAATTTGGAAACGAGTGCCACACTCCTTCGATTCTCTTTTTTATCTACTCATATCAAGAACGAGCAGCCTTCAAATAGGCTGTAAGGTGTGATTCAGTTTGCATATTTGTTCGAATGGGCTTTACTCTATCCTTTACAGTTGTTTTGCAAAAGATATAGTGAAATAATAGTTGGAAGTTGATGTTGACTTTGGACGGTAAAGATGTTTGAGTCCGTTAATATTCCTTACCAGTGCTTCCTTCTAAGATGGAACAGAGCGGAGAAGGGATGGAGTTGGGAGGGGGAGGGGAGTGCTATATAAGGGAGTGCCAGGCGCCTCATTATATAACATCGGTGAAGTCACATTTGTGATAGCTAGGTTGTTTCTGGTTTGCCGCAGCTGTGTATTTTTATCGGGTCCATTTTCTGGCACGAATTGTTGCATTTGCTTCAAAGTGGAATTCTGCAGCAATCTTGTCTGAATTGTAAAGGTTAGGTCACTCCTTATAACGGTCTGATGAGCTCATTTGACCATTTATTTCGTCAGTGTACCACTTTTCCCGTTTGGATTAACCCTCTTCCGCAGTATAGCCTACTTGTGTAAGCGACCTATGTGAGGTCGACCTGATTGAGAGGAGCGACCTTGTAATTTTAAATAGAACACAGTTGTTTGTAAAGGAAAGGGCTGTATTTGAAGTATGCTTTGCTTATATTGTAAAGTTGTTTTTAACACTTTTAAAAGTTGTTTTCTGATTGTTGTGTTGTTTCTGATGCTAAAGTAAAGCGTTAGATCGAATAGAACGGCCCTGCTTGAATGAGCGCGAACGCTTGCCCGCGTGAAAGTGATCGCACTGTGTATCAATGTAATCTTGACTATGATGTAAAACGCCATGTTGGCGCGAAAATGGCAATAGGCGCGCATATATAAGCACTGCCTTTTGGAGCAGCGCTCAGTGTTATTCGTATTCGAGCGGAGTGCGGTGGAGCAGAGGATCTCGTATGAAGAGGGATTGGTTCCGGGGGTGTGAAGCTTATTTAGTTTCGTGGCGCTTGGTTCTTGGGAGAACTCAATATATAATGATGAGATATGTCCGCTGCAAAGTCCTACCTCATCGCCTCATCGTGGCGCAGCGGTGACACTGGCCGCCTGGCACCTATGGTAGCGGGGCGTGTGCCTCGGCAGGTCCAACCATGCTACAAAGGTGCCAGGCTCCCAGCCCGGGAAGGAGCAGCTCTCGCAGGTTGGAGAGAGCATCATTCTCCTGAACTCGAGGCTGGAGGCTAGCTAAGTAGAGGAGGCGATAGGTGGACTAATTTTTTTACAGGCTTCCATATCTAAGAAGATTCATTGAAGATTCGTGGTAGCGAAGATTGATGCTATGCGCTTTCTACAGGAAGGGTGGAAGGTGACGTATAACTATTTTAACTTCTTAAATAAGGCCGGAGGTTCAACTCGTATATCCCTCTTTCTTTCATTTTTTCGATTGCTTTGAGGAGTTCCAATTTGGGATTTAGAAGGGTTGTCTTCGAGTAGCAAGTCAGGGGTTGGAAACAAATCAACACGCTTTCTCTGGTTGCAATGNGGGGGAGATAGTGGGCACGTAAAAGCACTGAGATCACTCTCTATGATAGTAGGGAGATTGCGTATGCATTGCAGTCGATTCCGGACGTTGTTGCGACCTTATAAAGGCTTCGTTGATGCTTTATATAGGATTGAATTGAATGAAGTTCTTCTAGTTAGGTACTATTGAACTCAAACCCTGAGTGAAAGTTGCCTTGTTATTTGAGCTCGTTAAGCTAAGTGCAACTTGTTCACTCATTAATAAAAACAGAGACTAGTTGATATATCTTGTCGTTATCACGCATTGCTTTGCTATATTTTAAAGAGTTCCTGTGGAAGGGTGATTCGCGTTCTGTTTCAGTACGGTGCTAAGTGACTTGGCAGCACTTTATCCGAACATCCGTGATGAAATCGTATCTGCACAATTGGAGGTGCTGGCATACTGCACCAATACTGCCGGCGTTCTGTGTGAGGTGCAGCAGCCGCTTCTACCTGCAAAAGGTATCTTCTATTTCTATGCTCTTTTATCTTTTCGTTCAGTTTTTATGCGCTTACTGCTTGCATTTATTCACCGTGCTGGTGAATACTCCAGGTGGCTAATTGAAATACATATTTGGTATTGTAATAGTGTTAGGTTCATCGCTAAGCTTTATACATCGCCGTGCGTTACACTGGATCATGACATGAAAACACGCCTTATAATGCAGCCTTTTTTTTGGAAAAGGGAAGGGAGCTGCTCATTGCCTCGAAATGTGCAGTTACTATAGCAGGAGATCTTTCTGAGGCACGTATACTGCGCGTGAACCACGAGTTGGTTGACTTTAAAGCTAGTAACCAGAGAATATTTTTATTGCGATGGTGGCAGCGTAAAAGATTTCAATTGCTGAACGGCAATGGCAGTCCTTTTTAAACGAGAACAAGCAATCACGGATGCGAAGGGTATTTTGTTGGTGAAAAGAGACTTCCGGGGAGATTTGACACAGTGTTCATTGCCTTCCAATTGCATACCACTTCTAATCTCACCTTTTTGTTTCGATTTTTGGGTATTTTTGTTTCGATTTTGTGCTAATCAGGTTATATCTAAGTATTTGCATATAATATGAAGTGAAAAAGGGGTGAAAAGGTTGATAAATTTCTGAAGTATTTAGTGGTGTTTTTCTTCCTCAGTTGGTGTTATAAGTTGCGGATGACTCATGTCCATTTATAAAATAGAGCTAACAGAAGAATGAAAGAATATGATGTTTTGTTCGATATTCATCAGCTAGTCATTTTGCAATCTATAACGTTGAGCTGCAATTTTAAGTGAATAAAATCTGCATTTCTGTTCACCCCGTTGGGAGTTGCGGTGTACTGATAGAAAGGAGTATAAACGTGACGGTGTTGGCATGATAACGTATTCGTCTATTTTAGTGCACCTTACGAAGATGGTTACATTCGTAATTATGCTGCATTTGTTTTACCCGATGTAGGTATCCTACCTACTTCGCAGCTATATTTTTTAAATTTCAGTATTCATTTAAAAACCTGATTTTTTAAACTTGTAGTGGTTAAGTCAGGTAATGGAGCCTCTTTAATTGTTTCTAATATTTTCGTCTCATAATCATATGAAAACGTTTGTTTTGTTTGTTGCCTGATTTCTGATTATATTAAACATTTTTGAAAGTGCAGTTCACTACGATTAACAGCTGATTCCGAAAATTGGTTTTGGAATGAAAGCAGCACAGAAAGGGGAGACGCAGGTGCGCGATGTTGGAAGATATCCTCGAAGCATGGCAGCAGCCCTCTCAACTCCACGTCACAGGACTCCAAAATCGAGTTTATGGTCAAGCCAGAGGAACTGGATGCTGTCTCTGATACGGTGAGAATTGTTTCACTTTTGAATCTGCTGTTATCATTCATGATGCTATCTAGTTTCGAGAGACATTATTTTTGCAAAGTCAGTGACTTTTCGAATATTAGGACAGGAAAGTATTATGGAGACAGGTTTCCTCCGTGAATAGAGACCGGCAGTTGATGAGAGGAGATATGGGGTGTTGTTGTCAAAAAAAAAGCGGGAATCAATCGAATCCATAGTGAAGGGTCGTCGAGATCGCAGCAAGCAGGGTCGAGCGAGGTGTTATGATCTGAAACCATGCATATGACAGGTTCTTCATGGTAGCAACAAGTCTCTGGAGCAATAAGCAAATTTGCACTTACTAAAGATTGGTTTATGATACCGAATTAGATTTGCAATTCACCTATTATTTCAAGTTGTATCGGTCAGAATACTGCAACATGATTAAAAATGCAGCAAGAGAATTCTTAGTCTAGAGTGGAATGTTACGCAGCGAAGAAGGATTCATCTATAGAAGTCGGCGTAATCTGTTTATTAGAAAAAGGCAGATGAAATTTGCGCCTATATAAGCGCAAAGACGCTGCTCTTTTTTGAGACTTGATCATGCCGAACTTTACGCTTCTCATTCCATACTGCATCATAATGTGAAGATTATTTAAATGATATTAGCACGTAGTAATAAAGAGGAATGGAAGTTTTCTTATGATTGAATAAAAGATGTAGTTCATGGCTTTGCAATTGTTTTTTGTTGCTTCTGAACATGATAAGATTGTTATAGGTCGTCGGTCGCGTCGAAGCTCGTAAAGAATAAATATAGGACTGCGCTGACGGATTTAATTAAGATATACGCTATGGGATGGAACGTTATTTAGATTTTCGTTCGTTTTGTTTTTTGTATTTCTTGAGCATTAGATCTTTTCTGTTGAAGGCCCCTTCAGATATCACTGAGTTGAGCGAAGATTCCTCATTACTGTAGCAGTGGAACGGTGTTTGCATACTTTAGCTGAGTGGCTTTTGTTGTAATCTAAGGACGGTAGGTGTTTTATTCAAGAGCAGATAAAGGTGAAACGATCAATCTGTTTTCTTACATGCCGCTGCTAATTGCGTTGCAAAATCAGATAGCACGGCAGCGGTTGCCTCTACGTTGCTAGTATGGTTCAACATAAGATGCTGCCACTTTACCGTTGAACATAAGACTATAACTATGTATGCTTATCTTAGATTGGAGAGAGGCGTTACGGCGCGGACACGGATCGCCGAGACGATAATCCGCCATCTTCTAAGAAGCAAGGCCTCAAAAGCCCTAGATCGACCACCATCAGGTTAATGTGCAGGTTTGTGTTTGTCGCTTTGCGGTTCTTGTGCTCACTGTGGGTGACACTTTGATGTGACCAATGTGGTTAGGAAAAAGGAGACTTTATTTTTAAGCAGTCAGAATTATCTGAGGGGATATTTTTCTGTTAATTTTCTGTTAACTTTGAATTTTTCGAAATCAAGCCACCAAGACGTACTGTAAGCAGTTCCAGTTATTCAAGCCTACTTGAAAACCTCTATTTGCTTTTTCAAACTGAGAGTTCTTTCAGAACACAGTATCTTTCACCCTTGTGTCTCTGCTCTATAACAGTAGACCCTGTTGTTACTGCCTTTCGCTTCTGCTAAGAGAAGTATGTGAAAATTTTTCACCAGCAATCTAATGCTCAAAGCAATTTTTATATCCTCAAAATCTCTTGACGTTCTACCATTGAAGACTGTCGAAGGCATAATAACGGGTATGATGTTATTGCAGGTATGTTGTTGACTGCTGCAAACGACTCGATTAGCGACAAAGGGAAGTGAGTGCTCGAACTGGAAGATAGAAGGGGGTAACTCATTTGCAGGGCCCCCATACTATCTTTATGGTTGGATTCTTATGTTCTTTTTTTTTTTGGTTGGCTTCAACGAGTTGGGTTTTTTCTTGCAAAAGTGATACTTGAGAGCACTAGCGGAGAGAGAAGTTTTAATTTTATATCACTTTTATTACCAGAACTATCCTCATTTTTTTGCGTTACTATAAGAAACCTAATTTTGGGCTTTTTTACATTTTTTTTTTCATTAGTTGCAACTTCGGCTTCAGCTTCGCTTGGCTGTGAGTTCAAATTGTAGGGTATTGCGATCAGCGATTGCGGTGGAAGAACTGTGCGTGCAGGCATGCCTCATTGCCGTCTCTGTCAGGCCTTCCCTTTGTTCAAACCCTGACTGAAGTTAATATGTTCTTGAAGTCTCTCTCAGAATTGACTAGAAGCTGTTCATAGCAGCAGCGATAAATTTGCTATGCTGCATGTTGATAAGTGAAGTATGTATATCTTTAATAGGAATATCCCAATACGTTTGCTATTTTGCCATTCACGTTGCTCTGTTCTTTTCGATCAAAGTATTTGGGTTTGCTTCAGTTTCGGAAGACAGTTGAAATTATATTAGATAAGTGGTTCCAGGGATTTATATTACTTCGAACCCTCAAAAAGTTGAGGTGAATATATGCTGTGTAATTAAACGTGGCGAAGAACACCGCTGCAATATTAGGGATCGTAGAACAGTGACCCCTAAACAGTGACTTTGCGAATTTCAGCGACTATTCGTTGGTGGTGAAAAACGCTAGAATGATGTTGGGCTGGATTGGCGTCGCGTCGGTGGATGTGAACAATGTCCCGCAAGTCATGTTCAGCGTAAGTCGCTTTATGCTCCCTTCTATGCTTTGTTAGTTAAATAGAGTTACCAGTGAATCAGCTTTATCTGTTTCCATCGTTTCTAACAATTCATATAGTGATGCGGTCCGATTGATTAAGCGGGCAGACATATAGGATCCATGTGCTTGTTCCTCTGTCCCCGCCCCCCTCCCCCCTCCTTCCCACTCCCCATCCTATCCTGCTGCAATTCTGTGATTTTCTTAACTGAACCGGGCTTCCCGCCCATAAGGTATCAGATCGTAAAGGTTAGTTCTTGAGAACTGAGAGAAGCATCTAAGGTTATCGAAGAATATTTATTTGGTCTATTGCAGAGAAATGGAGTTTGAGGGTAGACGGTGATGGTGCATTGGAAAAGGGTTATGACGAAAAGCAGCCTTTTGCATCGTTCGTATTAGACATTTCTAATTGCTTTGGTGAAAAAACTCAGAGAGTACAAATCACAGATCGTTACATTGAAACAAAACTGCATAGGGCCATCGACCAAAGAGCTCGCAAAGATGCGAAAACGTTCTGTCACTAAACAGTCGATACAGTCGCATAGTTTTAGATATTTGCGCAACGTTTTTTCGAAGCCAAGGACATCACTAGACGGTCAAGCGATCAGGGCTTTGACAAATATGTGGATCGCCGTTGCGGTATGCTTTTAAGGTCGTGTTACATGATTGCTTCATTGTGGTGTAGAGGCATGATGTCGCAGTTGCGCAGTTTTATCCTTGTTCAGTCTTACTTTCTTCTGAGATTATTTCTTTGAATAACTGTTTTTCAATCTGTTCCATCATTGCTGAGTTGTTCTCTAAAATTGATAATTTTAAATAAAACTATTCCGCAAGAAGTCATTCAATGTAGTCGTTAAGTTGTTGGCGATAGAATCAACTACACGTCTAAAAAACGTTTGTTTACTTCACTGCGAACAACGTGTATCGCAACCAGTGGTGCATATATATATATATATATATATATATATATTATATATATACCACTGGTTGCGATAGGAAGGAAAACTTAGCGGCACTTCCTTCGCCTCTCCTTCCTCCTTCCTGCAATATTCGTATTAGGTCTGTTTAATCAAATTTGTCAGTTCGGCTCCACCACTTCACTTCCAGTAGGTCCGCACAAGACGATGTAGTCTCTTTTGTCTTATGCTTCTCTCTAAACTTCAGTAAAGCGGAGAAGGGGAGTGGGGCAGGTGGGGGAGGGGGTGCTATACAATTTAATGTGATGCCTTACCGTACATGATTGCTTGCCTCATTATATAACACTGATCAAATCACATTTGTAATAGCTGGATTGTTTTTGGCTTGCCGCAGCTATGTATTTTTATTGGGGCCATTTGCTACCATAAACTTTGCACTTACTTCGATGTGGAATTTTGCAGCAATATTATGTGAAATCTACATTCATTAGGTGATGGTTTCACGCTCAAAAAATTGTTCAGTAACCATATTATCGAACGACCTATTCGGTAACCCACATGCAACTTCCGTAGAGATAAGTAAGGTTTCATTTGATCAGACACCTGTATGTCGTCGTTCCGGTGAATATTGGGCCCTCAACAACCACTTCCACTCCATTTATCTAATATCCAAGAGCACAATTTCGAAAGGTAATGCACTTTTTCTCGTACTGGAGTATTGTTTTGTTTGCCACAGATATAGGGTTTAGAGTTTTCTTTGAGAGAGATAAGAGAGGCTGTCTGAGATTAGCTGCAAGGAGGAGAGGAAGAGGAAACGCTGTTAAGGGTTGGGAGAAGTCAATATATAGTGATGTGATATGTCCGCTGCAAAGTCCTACCTCATCGCCTCATCGTGGCGCAGCGGTGACACTGGCCGCCTGGCACCTATGGTAGCGGGGCGTATGCCCCGGCAGGTCCAACCATGCTACAAATTGCCAGGCTCCCAGCCCGGGAAGGAGCAGCTCTCGCAGGTTGGAGAGAGCGTCATTCTCCTGAACTCGAGGTTGGAGGCTAGCTAAGTAGAGGAGGCGATAGGTGGACTAATTTTTTTACAGGNTAAGTTCCTAAATGATATTTGAAATATTGTTTTTGTTATTGTTTTTTCCTTTTGATATGCCTTTTAAATTCATTTAAATTTTTTTATTGCTAATTACTGGCATTTTTTTTCCAACTTGAGGAATATTATTTGCATGCAATGATAGAAATAATTTTTATTCTTCTTTTTTTTATTTTGCTGATGATATATATTTATATGTTCAGTTGGATCATTTTTGTTTTTGTTTTTGTTTTTTTTTTTTTTCAATTGGATCATCAATGATTAGCGCTTTGTATCGTCGACATTTTCCGCTCCTCCTATTAAAATTCGTTGGACTAAAGAATTTGAGTGTGTGTCCTCGCCCTTCCGCATCCACCCCTACCCATTCTTGGCTCCTTTCCTTCCACCATTCCATAATAAAGGAAGAGAGTTTAGTCGGCTGAACTATAAAATGTAGGATATATTCTATGGTACGATCTCTGTGCACTTCGTTTAAGACATACTGGTTTATTATATTCTTCCGTTGTGAAGCAGTGCTTTATGCTGCAATAAAATGTTTCACGTTTATGAATCTATTTGTCGTTTTTGTTTTGCATTTTATTTTGCGGAATGCGTATCGTCGCTCTGCGTACTTAACATATTTAGTCGTCAATCATGCCCGCAATTCTAATATTACTGATATGTTTTTATATTTGCTGGTGGGGGGAGAGGGGGAGGAAGGGGGGGTGGCGTTGTCCAGGAATTTTTGAATTCCATTAAGGTATATGTACTTCAAATTTCTTTCTAGGATGATCCTGATCATCAGTTCTTCTCTTGCAGTGGGATGTCCAAAACCACCTCCTTGATGCTGATGTGGGAGGGAGACAAGATCTATGTAGCCATTATTTAGTCTAATCTTTCGGATACGGAATGAGGTCTGGTGAAGGAAGAGATGGAGGAAGAGGGTGGTAAGCAGGTGGGCGTTATGGTAGTACCATATTTTACGAAAATTTGCAGAAATTAAAAACAGCGCCTGCCTACCAACAATATATACTTTCGTAGAATTCTTTCATGCCTTATTGCATGATATACATTGGTTAATAGCGTAGTAATGAGATGGAGGATCAGAACTCCATGTGGTGCTGGGAAAGACAGCGCCTTAGGAGCAGCTTTTTCAAAAACAGCAATTTTCGCTATCAGGTAACGTAAAAGCTTATCCAAAGGACGGGTGACAATGACTCGAGAATATAGCGCTTGAAATTAGCAAACGTTTTGTTTATAGTCTAATGAGCTATCACCACTTGCTGTGGTGCCTGGAATTTGAGAGATGGTCTAAGTGTTTTATCTAGTCTGAATGATGATTTACTTATTGAAAAAAACGTTCTTAAGTGGTTATTAGCAGAAGTTTGAATTTACGACGCGACAAATGCCAGTCGGTAGTAACTATGAGAGGTTCTTTGGCCAACATGAGATGGAATTGTAGCGGCAAGAAAAATGCTGATATAAACCGTTTTCAATTATTACGTCATCCAGGTTTTCCGTTTTATTATCTTCAAGTATAATACGAAGGATTTTTGAGTAGTATGAGAGCTAAACCTCCATTGGTTGTTTCAACTGGTTTCGCAATTTATGCATCGGTTTTGAATATTGAATGGAATTTCCGGTTGGAAAATTAAAATTTCAAGCCGAAGGACGGTCGTCCTAGACATCGCATCACAAGTCCACTTTGAGAATCGTTTCCACCGTTGTCGCGATTGTCGCAGAAATTGGCTGTTTATGTGGTTCACATGTTTGTGTGCTATAATTTGCATGTGTAATTGTGTAATCCACATACACTACGAGAAAAAAGCAACTAAAATTACTGCTAAATTATGGGATAACTTTGCATTGCTGTTCAGTGCAATTGGCTCCGATATTTAATATTTAAAAATTTTTCAATTTTTCAGTGATTTGGCTGTTGGCGTTTATTGTGTTGGCAGTTTATGATGTATCGTCGTTGCATGAAGCTGCTCTCATGTTCGACATATCGACTTGGTGAACATCATTTGCATGTAACGCCCTATTTGGCTGCATTTAAAAAAGGACGTGGTACTGGTGATCAAGGTGAGCTGTTTTCTTCGTTATTGTCGAACTCAGAAGTTAAGTTTTCTTTCTTGGGGCGGGGGGAGGGGGGGAGGGGATCGTTTGAATGTGATGTAGTATGATAGTAGATACACGACTTACCGTAAAAATTTGAATGAAACCTTTCCGGCTTATAAACCTTCTAAGATTTAAGTGGAGTTCTTAATTGATCAGTGGTGGTCGTTAAGGTAGAAGCTACCTTTCAATTTTAATGAAGTAAGGAAAATGAGTAGGGTTTGGCTTGAACTAGATTTTTATCAGGCGATCGGCTTTAGCTCAGCCGTGATCGATTTTAACTCAATGGAGAGGGGGAATATTTGAGAGAGTTTCTATGTATGCTTGTCTGAAACGCTTAAAACATATTTTATGTAAGAGTTGATTGAGTCTTCGTCTCTCCTCGGTTTGATTGTTAGGAAATTTTTTTAGAACATCAGGGGTAATTACATATGCTTACCTTGCCCTGTACATATATATATTAACAGGTGTATCCGTACTTGCTGAACGAAAGAATATCATTTGTTCAACAGGTACGGATACACCTGTTAATGTTATGAGTGGAGAACTATTTTTTTAGGGAAGAGCAGTTTATTCTCGAATGAACGTCGATGGAAGGACGATTTAGCGTTCCAAGCACTCGGAACCGTTGACGAACTCAGCTCAAACATTGGGTTCGCTCTTTTTTTGATCGTTTTGTCGATATTCGCGTTCCTTTTTTAATATTTTGTTGCATTTCACTTGTCTTAGCAGGTATCACGTGGCAAGTGACAATTCAGAATTGCATCGCTTTGCACATACCAGCTTTTTCACAGGAGATATGCAGTGGAAGGAGAGTTCATTATGTTTAGAAGCTTATAATTCCAGGTTGGAATGTGTTCTCGATATCGTATGTTTAGTTTTGCAGGAGTGCTGCTATTGAAGAGAAATGAGAAGCTTAGAGACTTCTGAAGGTCGCATTTAATTGAAAACAATAGCAGATGGGTTTGGTATGGTGCAAACAGAGAAGTAGAGAAGAAGCATCTAACAGTGACACCACTGTTTTCCCCTCTATCTCCTTCCGCCTCTCTCGCCTTTCATTATGAGTGGTTGATATAAATTTCCTCTTGAAAAATTTTCACTCTTAGACTTTTGCTATAGTATCGTCCAGCTTCGAGATAATATTCTTCGCCGCCCTCTATCACTGTAATCATCTCTAACCTGGAATGAATTCTTTATATGCTCCTTTAAGATAGATATGCTACGACCATGAATATACATTTCGTTTAGTCTAGCCAATAGATTAACAGGTTGCATAAATATTCCAGAAACAATAACACAACGTTTAGTGACGCATTTTCTTGAGAAGAAATCAAGTGATTATATAAATCTGGATTGACATTTTTCCACATCAAGCAACGCCCAATAACACACATCACCACACACATACACACCACATACACTACACATCCCATACCGCACACCACACACAGACACAGACACATACGGACACACGTGGATACAGACATATAGGCACGGACGCAAATGCGCAGACACACTAATACACGGACACACACGCAAACAGAGGCGCACACGCACGCACACAGACACAAATAGAACAGACGCGCGCAGACAGACACACATAGACACACAGGCAAGCAGAGGCACATGCGTACACAGACATACACAGACACATAGACGCAGGTACACATAGATACTCATGGAGACAGACACGCACAGGCAGAGACACACAGGTAAACAGGCGCGCGGACACATCATATACACACCACGCCACCTCACACACAAGCACCACACCATACCACACAGCACACAAACATCACACACACCACGCACCACACGCAATACACCACACACTATACAGACCACACGCACCACACTACACTCCGCCCGCCATCACAAAACGCACAGCACATACATACACACCATACAGATGGCGCCGCACGCGACACAGTCACACGCAGACACATAAAGACATCCAGAAACGGACGCACATAGACAAGCAGAGACCCACGTAAACACACAGCGACACGGACGCACAGGCAAAGACGAAGAGAGACATGCAAAAAACAGGCACACAGACATGGACGCACGGAGATGCACACATACGGGCACAGACTTACACAGAACGAACGCACACGTTATGGTTTAGGCTTAGGCTTAGGTTCAGATACACGGATGCAGACAAACACAGGCACAGACGCACAAGGCACGCACCTTGGGCTCAGGCTTAGGCTCAGGCCCAGGCTTAGCCTTCCGCTTATGACCAGGTTTAGGCCCAGGCTTGGGCTCAGGCTTAAGCTCAGGCTTAGACTTGGGATTGGGTTTAGAGTGAGGGTTAGGCTTGGGTGCAGACACACAGACATAAAGTGTCGTTGGGGAGCAGAGGAGGTGGGGCGTGATGTGATGCATGTAGTGTGGCGTGTGGCGTGGTGTGGCGTGTATGTGCGACGTATGCGTGTTATCTCAGGTGGTGCATATGTACGGTGTATGTGGTGTAATGTAGCGTGGCATGTGTATGTGGGGCAATGTATGGTCCGTGGTGTCTGATGGCTTTGCGCGTGGTATCTATGGTGCGCATTGTGTTTGCGGTGAGGTGCGGTGTGACGTAGAGTGTGGTGTGAAGCGTGGTGTGATCTGTCATGTGTGGCGTGCTGTGTGGTATATGTGTGTGTAATGTGGCGTTTGTGTGCGGCATGGTGTGGCGTGTGTGGTGTTTTGCGTGCGATGTGTGCGGTGCGTGCCATTTGTGCGTCTCTGTCTATCTATACCGGTGCCTGTGTACCTCTACCCATTTGTGTTCGTGTCTGTGTGTCTGCGTGCGTACCAGTGTATCTATATGTGCGTCTGCCTGTACGCTTCTGTGTGTATCGGTGTCCGTGGCTGTGTGTACGTGTGCCTTGTTTGCGTGCGCCCTTGTCTGCGCGTGTCTCTGTTTCTCGGTGAGCATCTGTGTGTTTGCGTGCGCGTGTGTATCTGTTCCCCAGCGCGCCTTTGCCTGTGTCTGCGACTGCGCTCGTTTGTCTGTTCATCTAGGTGCGTCACTGCTTATCCGTGTATTTGCGTCTGCGTTCCATGTGTCTGCTTATCTGTACATACACGCGTGTCTGTCTGTGTCTCTTTGTGGTATGCGGTGCGTAGAGATTGTGGTGTGCGTATTGGGGAAAGGGGGTGCGTGGGTGTATGTATACGTGTGTTGCCTGTTTTATGGTGGGGGTAGGATGTTGATGTGGCGCGTACGGTGTGTGAAGTGTGTAGTGTGTTGTGCGGGGTCCGTGGAGTGTGTGATGTTTGTGCGCTGTGTATCGTATCGAGTGCGGTGTGGTGTTTGCGTTGGTGTATGAATATGGTGTGTGTATGCATGTGTCTGTGCGTGTCTGTATCTGTGTGCGTAGCGCGTCTATCTGGGCGTGTATCTGCATTTGTCTGTACCTGCGGATGTCTGAAAGTGTCTGCGTGCATCAGCCCAAGCCCAGCCCTGATCCTGAGCCTAAGCCTAAGCCTAAGCTTAAGCCTAGCCCTAAGCCTGAGCGTGAGCTCAAACCCAGGCCTAAGCTTGAGCTTAAGCTTAAGACCAAGCATAGGCTTAACATTGAGCTTAAGCTTAAGCCTGAGCTTAAGCCTGAGCCTGAGCCTGAGCTCAAGCCTAAGCCTGAGCCTGAGCCTAAGCCTAAGCCTAAGCCTAAGCCTGAGCTTAAGCCTGAGCCTAAGCTTGAGCCTGAGTCTAAGCCTAAGGTTAAGCCTCAGCCCAAGCCTGAGCTTGAGCTTAAGCCCAAGCCTAAGCTTAAGCTTAAGCTTAAGCTTAAGGCTATGCTTAAACCCAAGCCTAAGTCTAAACCAAAGACTAAGGCTAAGCCTAAGCTTGGGCTTAAGCTTAAACCCAAACCTAAGCCTAAGCCTGAGCCTAAGTCTACGCCTAAGCCTAAGCCTGAGCCTGAGCCTGAGCCTGAGCCTAAGCCTAAGCCTAAGCCCAAGCCTAAGCCTAAGCCTAAGTCTAAGCCTAAGCTTGAGCTTAGGCTTAAGCCCAAGCTAAGCCTAATCCTAAGCATAAGCCTAAGCCTAAGCCCGAGCCTAACCTCAAACCCAAGCCTAACTCGAGCTTAAGCTTAAGCTTAAGCCTATGCTTGAGCGCAAGCCTAAGCCTAGGCCTAGGCCTAAGCCTAAGCCTAAGCCTAAGCCTAAACTAAGCCAAGTCCAAGCCTGAGCCTAAACCTAAGCCTAAGCCTGAGCTTAAGCCTAAGCCTAAGCCTAAACCTAAGCCTAAGCCTAAGCTTAAGCCTAAGCCTAAGCCTAAGCCTAAGCCTAAGCCTAAGTCTAAGTTCAAACCTAAGCCTAAGCCTAAGCCTAAGCCTAAGCCTAGGCCTAAGCCTAAGCCTAAGCCAAGCCCAAGCCCAAGGCTAAGCCTAAGCCTAAGCCTGAGCCTGAGCCTAAGCCTAAGCCTGAGCTTAAGCTCGAGGTTAAGCCTATATGTAAGCCTAAGCCTAAGCCTAAGCCTAAATCCAAGCATAAGCCTAAGCCTAAGCCTAAGCCTAAGCTCATGCCTAAGCCTAAGATTAAGCTTAAGCCTAAGCCTGAGCCTAAGCTTAAGCCTAAGCCTGAGCCTGAGCCTAAGCCTAAGCCTGATCCTAGACCTAATCCTGAGCCTAAGCCTAAGTTTGCTTTTAATAAATAAATTGATATAGAATAAAGTTGCATTTGTAGAATTACGCTTTTTAAATACTCATTGGTTATGCGAAACGTGATGAGTTAGGTTAATGGTAGGTTGAGGTAATGCCAGCCGCTTTTGCTGGATTAATGATAATGAGCATATTAAACCGAAATTTACCTTGAGAATAAAAGATTTGTTTCTTCTTTGGGGTGAAAATTTGAGATGTAAATTAGAAGCCTTTTTCATTTGCTAAATATTTCTTTTAAGGTGTCAGAATGACTCACAATAGCAGTGGGAAAGTTGTTCTCGAAATTCCACTGTGATGGTGGTCTTATGCTTTACCATTTTAGCGTCTATTTAAATGAGCGTTCTAGATATGCAAAATTAAAAAAAAAAAAATGCAGCACGTTTTTAGAAGTCGTTTTATAGGCTGATCAACTAGGGCGTATGTTTCAATGAGGCATTGAAAACATCTGGAAAAGCTCCACCTGAAGGCGATATCAAGGAACGAGATTTGGCTTGAAGTGTAATGTTCGACGTTATGATGGTTCGCTAATATGTCGCGATTTGATCACTGTTTTCGTAAAGAAAAGAAATAGAAATGGCTTTTATGTGCATGTGTTGAATTGTTGAGACTCTGTTTTCGGGTACATACTTGTTCAATAAAGTAGAAAGCATATTTGATTTAGAGTATGTCGGGAGATGTTGTACAACGAAGGGCTGTTCGATGTTTGCGAGGTATTGATGCGTATTCAGTGCTGTCTGCAGGATGTCGGTGCACACGTCGCCACTCCACCCGACTCACTCAAATCGAAAATCGGTATTTCATTGTCTAATTTTTGTAATGTGGGAGATAGCGAATGTACATAAAACTTTTTTTATGGCCAAGCGTTCAGGTACGAGATAGTGTCGTTGTCGGCGATGAAGTGGTACTGGTAAAGAATGGCCTGCATGATAGTAATCATGCTTTATATATTAAAAAATATTTATTATATTATAAAATATTACTCAAGAACGAGGCGTGTTATAGTTTTCATACATTCAAGAGAATTTTATATTTTATGGTTTTTGATCAGTAATTTGATCAGTTTTATATGTTTTGACTTTTTCGATTGGGGCTTCAGTAGTGTAACAGTGACCTTGTTGGATGCCAAGTTCATTAATCATTTAATGAAGAGACGTTCTCAGAGGGGAAGCGAGGTGGCGGCTGCCACAGCCGCTGACCGATGTGGATAGCATTTAGAGAATATGGAGACAACCAGGAATAGAAAAAAGAAGAAAGTAGCAGAAGTGGCCAGCATGAGTGACCAGTAGGTCCACCACGTATAAAGAGCTCTAAAGAGCATTGATCCTCCGTTCGAATGAAATTTTTTTGCTTTTTCGCGTTTTTTTTTCGAAAGATAGTTGTAAAGAAAATTTGATCAGTGAGATTGACGTAACTCTACGTAGTTTGTTGATGTCAGTAACATGTCAGTTCATAGTCGCCGTTTATTATGTTCTTGTTAACTGAGTTACCATCATCTAATGCCTCGATTTCATTACTGATTTGATTAGATGTAATTGAAGAAATTAATCTATTTTATAGAAAGTATGTAATATTTTCCTGTTTTTTCTTCTCAGTATTTCTATATTTTCCAATAAATTATCAACGACAGTTTCAGTTTATTTAACGAACCATTTTTATGAATTCATGAAAAGTGAGGCGTCACCTTCACCAACAATATTTCGCTATCTTTTCGCTGTTAATTTATTTTATCGTATATTTTTGCTTAGTGACGGACTATTTTACTGTTCAGTAGACTAATGGGCTGATGTGGTTTATCGCACAAGTACGAATCTTCTCAACGAAACAAAGTTGATAAGCTTTTATTCGCATAAAGGTTCAAATAGTATAATGAATTCAAAAAAAAAAAACATCCGACTGAAATTATGTCGTATGGGATTATCTTTTGTGACTTATATCTTACTATAAACTTTCATGTGATAATGATCATTTTCTGAATCTACTGATATTTTGGAACGAACAGATTAGCTCGAAATTCCAAACTTCTAAAAATTTAAATATTATTTTAGAAAAAACTAAATTCGACGAATCACTCTTCGATTTTGTAAACACTCAAATCGATGTTTATGGCGACCGGATCCCTCCCATTCGACAATTCATTCTACCGGTGGGCTAATTTCCCTAATTACTGTTGTTGGTTACTTAGTAATCAAATTTAATCAGGACTATTTGCATCGAAAAATATAGCATTTGATAACATGAACAAATTCCTTGCTCTAGGATAGTTTTATTGAACAGGTTTAAGTATAGTGATTTTTCTATTGAGTACATGTTATACTGATTTTATTATATATATATATAGGGAAGGGATGAAGGTGGAACAAGAATTCGACTAAGGGCAATCGATATTAATTTATTTTAGGGTGGTGGTGATGTGGGTGCTACACTTCAAATGGCACGTAGCATATGTAGACGTGCCGAACGATGCTTGGTACCGTTGTTAAGGGAAGAAGCTATTGATAGAAATGCACTGCGCTTCCTCAACAGGTTTCATCCGTTCTCATTTATTATTTCTGTGCAGTCCATTTCATATTCGTCTAGGTTGATTGTTGCTTATATTCTATGCGATCAAGATGAATATCCTATCAGATGGTCATTTTTGCAAAGTAGCTCCATACAGTGGTAAAGTGTGGGATAATGTGTGGTGTAGGGACGTTTCTAGGTGGAATATTTGAGGAACATCTGAAAAGTTAAGACAACCTGATCGTTTCATGACTGTGTATAGCTCTTCATGGGTTTCCAAACGGCGTTTGGGTGTTTTCGGCTTATCTATTTCGCTGTATGAAATAAAAAATATTTTTAATCCATTAAGTTTATGGCGAATCACATGCGGATGTTACTTGGATGGAGTTGTTGATTCACTGACAGATGGTTTTTCTAGAAACTGATTTGGAGGATAACTTTTTATTAGTTTAGTTTTTTCATTTAAGATTTACATTATGGTTGTTCGTCGCATTCTGTTTTCCTGCGCACATCCTCAGCAAAAAAAACAAAAACGAATATCGTTGTTTTGTTAAGATTGTTTAGCTTCCCTTAAAAGGGTCGATATATCCTCTACGGCGTAATGACGTCCAGTAGAGAGTTTTTAAGTAAGAAGTAGTACCCGTAGTGGAGCCATCTTTTTGCGATGGACAGAAACCGATTTTGTGGTACCTGAGGCTTAAACGAAGTCTATTTGACCCAGCCTCCTACTGACGACAGTTCAGATTGCTTTGAATGCTTGTCGCTGAAAATGTGACATTAAAATGTCATTTTTATTGAAATTAATTATGAACATCGTAGTTGCTAATGCCGAGCTTTTGCTAAATATTTGCGTTTATTGTGAACTTACATCTGAGGGTTTCATCTTACAATTCTAATAAGCAATTGGGGTGTTGATGTCCTGTTGGTTACGATTTTATTGGGAGCAAAAACCTGCCTAAATCCGCTCTCATTCCGCTCCTAGGCTACCTTGTTTCCTATTTACTGCGCCTATTTTAACAATTTCCAACTCCTGTTTGTTTTGATGCGCTTTGCAACCTTGTAGTTTGAAAACGCAATATGATGACATCGTGCTTTGATGTTTGGATATATGTGTGTACGTCCGTCTGTATGTCTGCACGTCTGACGATTTCAATTGAGGTGGAGTCGAAAGGTTCGCTTTGAAATTTGGTGAGTGTGGTGTGCGTCATAGGATGACTTTCTATGTCACCTTGTTAATCTGTAAAATATTTGTATGAGCAGTCAAGTCAGTTGAAAAATAAAGTCGTCTTTCCATACGTTTTTTTGATTTTTAACTTTCTTTTTGATAGGCCTGAAACTGTAATGTGGAGTGCAATGCGATGAACATCGAAATTAATAAATGTCTTGCAACGCAGGCAAGTTTATTTGCTAGTAGATTGTTTGAACCAGCTGTCACTAGGTGAAGTATTATTAGATAGACAACTTCACCTGGGAAAGCTCGATTACCTGGATGCCAGTTTAATAAGTAAATAGGCAGGAAAACATGAATAGGTGGGTATGCGCATATTATGTTGGACCGTGAACGAGTGGTCTTACTTGATTCTTTGCAATGAACGTTTTGCAGGTTATCGGATTTGTTGTTCGTGTTGGGACGGTATGCATGCATGGTGACATCTGGAATTGAAGCTTACTATCAGCGACCACAGCAGTTCGATCCGAATATCAAATGGCGTACACAGAAAATGTCTGCTTAAGCTGTTATATCCGTTCGCTCATAGTCTGCCTCGTTCACTTTGATTAACTGCTGTAGAAAAACTGCTCTTTTCCTTTCCCATTTCTAGTAACTGATGTCACACACATACAAGTATGAGTTAACTTTTCGAGAGGGTATGGGAAAGGAGGCAGAGGAGTGGAAAAGTGAGGATCCCACGTCCGTTAAAATCTATCAACTAAGCGCGATAAATGATTAGAGGAGACGGTTGAAGTTGTTAAGCATTGGATTATTCAGAACTGTGATAACAGGAAATCCTCAAACACGTTGTTCAATGTTCGCTGACTAGTTTGCAATCATTCATTGCGGTGTATCGAACTTTTTTGTCGTATTGGTTAACGATTCGCTTCGCATTCGTGTATGTCATCGATATATAATAAAATGAGTTGCTAGCAAAGCAAAGAAGTCAGCTTTCTGTGGTGGTTTCATTGTCTGCATTTGAACCAATCACAGTCTTCGTAAACGTTGGAAAAAGTCGTGGTAGTCCGCGTGTTTTTACTGGTTCGCTATTTTAGCAAAGCTGGAAAAGTTTGTCACGACTGGCGGCGCCCGCACCGCGAAAAGTTTGCCCTCGTGGTTCGCCCTGTTTCGCAATTTTCGTAAATTTTGGGAAAGTTTGTTACGGTTCGCAGTGCTCGTACAGTTCCGGAACCATCCTAGTTTCCGAAAAGTTTGTCACGGTTCGCATAGACTTGCAGTTTTCGTGGATTCGGAGAAGCTTGCCATGGTTCGCGGTGTTCGTGCCGGTTCGCAGTGTTCGTGCTGGCTCGGAACAGCCATTAATTTGGAGAAGTTTGCCATGGTTCGAGGTGTTCGCACAGGTTCGCAATTTCCGCGAATTTGGAAAAGTTCGTCACGATTCGCAGTGTTCGTACAGGTTCGCAATTAACGTAAATCTGGGAAAGTCTGTCATCTTTCTCAGTGTTCGTCCTGGTTCGCAATTTTCGCAACTGGAAAATTGCGAGCCAGTCATGGTTCTCGGTGTTCGCACCGGTCCGCAGTGTTTGTACTGGTCCGGAATATTCGCAGAGTTGAAAAAGTTCGCCGTGGTTCGCAACTTTGGAGAAATCTGCGAACGATTCGCGGTGAATTTGGGAATGTCTGCCCAGGTTGGTCTGAAAAAATGGTATTGGATCGCAGTGTTCTCACCCGTTCGAAAGTTCGTGATGGTTCGCAGCGGTCGCACCATTCGTGATTGTTCACAGTGTTCGTACCGTTCGAAAGGTTCTCATTGGTTCGCAACGTTCGTACCCGTTCGAAAAGTCCGCGATGATTCACACCTCTACGAACACTGCGAACTTAGGATGAGCCCAGGCGTGGCCCCTAAGTCTAACCCCGAGGTTAAGTTCTAAGCTCAAGCCTGAGCCTATGTCTAAGCAAAAGCCTAAGCCTAAGCCTAAACCTGAGCCAAAGCCTAAGCTTAAGCCTAAGCCTAAATCTAAGCATAAGCCTGAGCCTGAGCCTCAGCCCAAGCCTAAACCTAAGCCTAAGCCTAAGCTCAAGCTCAAGCTTAATGCTAAGCTTAAGCCTAAGTCTTAGCCTAAGCCTAAGCCTAAACCTAAACCTAAGCATAAGCCAAAGCGTAAGCCTAAGCCTAAGCCTAAGCTTAAATTTAGCCTAAGCCTAGGCCTAAGCCTAAGCTTAAATACAAGCTTAATGCTAAGCTTAAGCCTAAGTCTAAGCCTAAGCTTAAGTTCAAGCTTAATGCTAAGCTTAAGCCTAAGCCCAAGCCTAAGCTTAAGCCTAAGCCTAAGCCTAAGCTTAAACTCAAGCTTAACGCTAAGCTTACGAGTGAGTCTAAGTCTAAGCCTGAGCCTAAGCCTAAATCTAAGCATAAGCCTAAGCATAAGCCTTAGCCCAAGCCTAAGCCTAAGCCTAAGAATAAGCCTAAGCCTGAGCCTAAGCCTAAGCCTTAGCCCAAGCCTAAGCCTAAACCTAAGCCTAAGCCTAAGCCTAAGCCTAAGCCTAAGAATAAGCGTAAGCGTAAGCGTAAGCCTAAGCTTAAGTTTAGCCAAGCCTAGGCTTAAGCCTAAGCTTAAGCTCAAGCTTAACGCTAAGCTTAAGAGTAAGTCTAAGTCTAAGCCCAAGCCTAAGCCTAAATCTAAGCAAAAGCCTAAGCCTAAGCCTAAGCCTGAGCCTAAGCCTAAGCTTAAGCCTAAGCCTAAATCTAAGCATAAGCCTGAGCCTGAGCCTCAGCCCAAGCCTAAACCTAAGCCTAAGCCTAGGCTCAAGCTCAAGCTTAATGCTGAGCTTAAGCCTAAGTCTTAGCCTAAGCCTAAGCATAAACCTAAACCTAAGCATAAGCCAAAGCGTAAGCCTAAGCCTAAGCCTAAGCTTAAATTTAGCCTAAGCCTAGGCCTAAGCCTAAGCTTAAGTACAAGCTCAATGCTAAGCTTAAGCCTAAGTCTAAGCCTAAGCCTAAGCCTAGGCCTAAGCCTAAGCCTAAGCCTAAACCTGAGGTTGAGCCTAAGCCTGAGCCTAAGCCCAAGCCTAAGCCTAAACCTAGGCCTAAACTTAAGCCTAAGCCTGAGGTTGAGCCTAGAGCCAAGACCAAGCCTCAGCCTAGGCCTAGGCCCTGAACCTAAGCCTAAGCCCAAGCCTGGACGTAAGGCCAAGCCTGAGCCTAAGCCTAGGCCTAAGCTTAAGCGCAGGCCTGAGCCTGAGCCTAAGCCTAAGCCTAAGCGAAAGTGTAAGCTGAAGCCTAAGCTTGAGGCTATACCTTCCCCTCTCCAGATGCATTTTCACGGATCTGGAAAAAATCTGCCCACTTGATTAGCCAATCGCTCGTTTGGTTTGCTGAATAACCTTTGAGCTCATCTCTAAAAGTTCCTACCTGCGGTGTTCACCTAGTCAACCAGATATTAGAATAAGGCAAGCACCTCTGAAATGTCTTATTTATTATGCTCGAAACGAGTCCAATCTAGCAGCATATGATATTAATATCTCATGTGATATTAATACTCATTTTAATATCTCATTTTCTCATTTTAACACCTTATGATATTAATAGAATATCTCATGTGGCATTAACATCGTAACTTTTGCACTCTCTAACGAAGAGATAGAATTTTTTTATTCGCAATATAACACATACAATAGAAATGTAAAGAAACAAAGAAATATTTAAGTAAACGACGTAGTGATGACGTCATTCTTTCATGAATAATCTCAAAACGACGATATTGAAGACGCATGCAGCGCGATATAAGACAAACAAACGAACCCGGAGAAAGAACAATCGTCGTTTTCGAGAGGCGATACACACAATCAAAACGTTCATTCCACAACTGCAATGACGGCAAAGAGATTAGGAGGGGGAGGGGAGGCAAAGTATTGGGTGAGGTGGGGGAGGTGGGGATATAAGGAGGTATTAGAAGGGTGAGGGTGAAGAAAGTGTTAAGCCATCTACCGGGTAATCTATTGAGTAGAATATGTTTCAAACCAACGTTTTCAAAAATTAAACCTTTAGATGCGTCATTTTATTCTTTTATCTTAGCCGCAATCTAAACATAGATAGCTTTTCACTTGCAAAGCACTCTCGCTGAATAGGAAAGAAAAGTAAGCTATGCTGATCGGGTAGGGAGGGGTGGGGGGAGGAGGCGGAGAGAGACATAGGGATAAGAGAAAGATATTTTACACCGCACAAATTCACATCGTTTTCAAAACGTGGACGGCAATTTCTGAGCTAGAAATATCTCGTTTTGATTGTGTTAGAGGATTTTTTATAACCTGAAATTACAACCATTATCAATGTAGGATGAAAATCGGCTGCCACTACCAACGGTAGCGATTTGAATCATCAGAGAAGAGACTGTTAGAGGTGAAACAAAACAAAACAAAAAGAGTAGGTGGGATGCTTAATGATCATATTTCGCAATTATCCATTCACTTGTGATAAAATAATTCAGCTTGTAAAATTCCATTCTATATTATTTATTGCCATGATTATTTCCGGTGAATTATTAAGCAACAAATGACAGAAAAATCATTAATTCATTTAAAAAATTTCCAATCAAGTTGCTTTAATTGTTTTTAATTCTAAATTAAATTTTTAATTCCAATCAAGTAAGACTAACATTTCACCAACTTGTTACTTCCAAACTTACTATCATTCTCGTTCAGCTAAAGTGATAGATATTTTCGCAAAAAATTTGAATATTTCTTTAAAAATTTCAAGTTGTAACTGTAAGTTTTAATACTTATGCTTTAATGAGCTAAGCATAATGTTCAAAATGATGTATTCATAACGCTCAGTATTCCTAAAAAAACATAAGAATTAGAGAATTAAATGTTCTAATAATTAGGGTAATACAAGTAAATGGTGAATCGCTTAAATTACGATAAACAATAACAATCTTTGGAATATCAATTCTCAAATTTAACTAAATAAATAGTGTGTGCAAAATGACCGATACATTTTCGCCATTAGCCAAATATTCGATTAGAAAAGACTGAGATAATATCGAATTTGGTTAGATTATTTAGGGAATTTCGAGTATCAGCGGTCAGCGATTTTAAGGATTCGAAGTGGATCCAATCAGTGCCACTTCCCCCCCCTCCCTTCCCAATTGAACTGCTGAAAGATAAAGCGAATTCGATACGATGGTATATATTATTTCGCAGCCAACCTCTCGAAACGTATCATCTCCATTCCTCCCGCTTTTCCCTCTCCCGAGAAGGTAAAGTGCAACATTGAAAAAGTTTCATCCGCGTTAAAATCCTGAATTCGCAAAATCGCAATCGAATTTCTCCTTAGTGATATATTCCCATTTGAAAATATATCCTGCAGAATCTTTTCATATCGAAAATCCATAACTTTTGGCTTATAGGCTTTTCTATAGTGCATCGTCACCGTTGTGCATACTATATACAACAAAAGAGAGCAGCGATAAGAAGAGAAACCGGAAAATGTTGAAAGCTTAAACAGCAGAGGATTCAATGACGTTTCATACGATACGGAGGCTATTGGTGAGAGTTGCGCGTTCCTAAGTCGCCAAGCACGATTGCACTTACAAAAAACAACTCCGTAGCCATAGGCATACGACTCCGACGTGGTTGCTATATGCATTCGTGAGAAGACGTTTCATAGCGTGCGGCTCAGGGATGCCCAGCAAATTCCTCAACAATTTGGCCGTGTTCACTAATGAACCGGCTTAGGCCAGAGGTTATTGAGGGTCCATGAAAGCCCAATGGAGTTTTCCCTATTGCACTGTTCTTCTTCACCTCTGCTGAAAAATAGATATTCATTAGGAGCACTGAATGGATTGATTTCCTAGCATAGATAGTATTCAACTGCCGATCTTAATGGCGGAAATTTTGAGACATTATTGATTGGCAGCTTCGAAATATAAAGTGAAGACTATCTGTCGCCAGGTTGGCAAACATGTATCGAAAATTCGGAAATCGCCTAAAAAACTTGAGAAACTTTAGCTCAATTCATCAACGGAACGCCAAGGATTTGTGAAAAAACCCGCAGAATTCTAAGGTGAAGCTCTACAGAATTAACTCCCGTTCCCTATACATATCATTGGCATACTCTCAAAAGTGAAGGTTGATTTCAAAGGAGATGTGAGTGTAAAACAACGCATCTTTTCGTCTTTTCGCAACCTTTCTTTGCCATCTACTAATACGATGAATTGCTAATACCAACAATGAATAATCAAATAAGGAATCCTAGATTCTAGTCACTGAAGTTGAAAAAAATTGTAATTTAACTGAATGCTATCACACCTTATATAAATATTTATATTATATTACAACTTTCTCGCAAGAAACTTTCTTTGTGTGTTATTGATTATTTGTTATGTGCTGCAAGTGAAAAAAAAAATTAGAAAAATAACTTGACGTACTTGTTCATCGCTCTCGGCTATCCTCTTCATGACTTTCTCCTCGAGATCGGCATTCCTCAGGTAGTCAAGTCCGCCACGCGGTAATCCCTCCTCCTTCAATATTTGATCTAATACTTGCCAACATCTGCGATTCAGTACAATCGCATTATATGTCCCTCTTACGTCGGGTAATATTCGTGACACATAGCTGAAATATAATTTCGCCCTTTTAAATCGCCGTTGAATCCCAGTCATGCGGTCAATGTTTATGTCGCAATTAAAAAAGAGGATAATTTCTAAATAATTCATGATGCACATATGTAGTAGTGATTCCTACTTGCCACTTGAAGAAGTCGAAAGTTAAAATCACGTTGAGTTTCACCTTAGTCGAAATGTTACAGCGATTCAGGGATCATGACTTCATATTCAGTTATGCTAATTATTAGATGTTTTATTTCCGCAAGACTATTGATAAATACAATTGAACAGATCTCTATGAATTGATTAATATTTACTGTATAGATAAATGAGTAAATAAATAAATAAACCAATAAAACTATTTATTTATTAAATTCCTATCGTTTATCGCACTGTAGCTTATGCTAGAAATTATATGCAGCGAATATGAATATGCTGAAAATTAAAATAACACTTATTCGCCTTGCGAGAATGGAATATATTTGAGCAAAAAAAAAAAAAAAATCACTGCGTCGTTTGGAAATGTAAAATCCCGTCTAGGTCTCTGCGTGTTAATCCTAAATTAGGTACATATTCAAATCAATCACCTCTAATGAACGCTGGTGCACATTATAGAATGAAGTAAGTGGAAAACCGCGCCAAAACAGCTGACACAATGTGTTTTTTGCATTCCACTCATTTGATCAAACGGTTTCATAATTATCAAAAAATAACAGCATTAATATGGCATACAAAACGATGCAGAAAAACTTATGTTTTTGTGGCAACTGATATCAAATACATGCAAATATTTTTAGCGCCTTTAATGTCTAATCCGACGAATAAAACTAAAATGATATAGGAGATTATTCTTGTTTATATTTTAGGCATTAAATTTCGTCATCCTAAACCTCGAGGTGAAAACAACGAACATCTAGACAAATAGATTAGCACAAATGGGACGCTAACGTAATGCGCTCTCAAACGGTAAATTTGCAAAGGTAAACAAAAAGAAAATAGACTTAACGGTAAATTCCTATCATGGCTTATTTATTATTCGCGTGGTACTCTATGAATGATGTGATAAAATACAAACAATTGGAACATACTCGAATACGGGCAACGCAACAGTATCCATGAATTCGAGTTGAATTTTTGGTACACAAGCACGATCCCGATCCATCATTTCCAATGGACGATTACCCATTTGCTTCTCGAGATCACCTTGTGAGAAAAATTCCTTATAAATATTTTCCTGAAGTAGAGAAAATTAATGAAAATTTCATACATATCATTATTAATTTCACCTGTACATCCGAATAATTACATTTAAACAATCATTGTTTCAAACAACAACTGAGCACATTTGCTTCAAAGTTATTGAAAATTTTGATTTTTTGGTTTTGAAAAATTGATGAAAATTTTTTGAAATTTTGAATTTTCGTTGAATAAAAAAAAGCTGGGAAATTCTAGTGAACAGAATATGCCGCTCATTGTTTCAATCCAAATTCATAGCTATATTTTCAGACAAAATTTATGGATTAGAGCTGGTTACTGTCCAAAGACCATTTTTTCACGCAGCGAAAGTGACGCTTAAACATCGAAAACGCTTAGAATAAGTTTTACTCAGTGATTCCCCAATTATGTACTCTGAAATGAGAAATTCTGGCTGAAAAAGCGCCGAAAATTTTGCTTTTTTTCAGACGATTTTATTCAGAACTTTCGAGATTCACAATTCTTTCGAGATCTTATTACCCGATTCCGACTTATATCTATAAAATCCAAATAATTGTGGCTGCCTAAACCTCTCCAGTTAGTATGAGCGGATAGGTGTTGCCCATATATGCTATATTAGTAAACGCACAGGTGTCGGACATGTGTGATCTGAACAACTACATTGTTACCTATGTGAGTGGCAATGGTCACTGCACCACGATGAATCATGGCAAACTGAAGGTAGGTATAAACGGAAGCGCTAACGACTTGTAAGGCCAGTTAGCATATGAGCTTGAAAAAAACTACTACTTTTTCTTGAAGGATTCCCATTAGGAAATGGTAAACAATAGATGATATATTTGCACATATAAAACCCTCTAAAGGAATTGAGAAGAATAGAAGCTAGACACTCTATTCTAGGAAATAAGGTACTTGTGACCTATCAAAGTAAAAATCTTGCAAACAGTTGACGCTGCACACTCTATTTCCTTTGTCTAATCCCTCGATGTTTAAGCTAATGACAACACTGAGAATATTTCAAAGAGAGAGTGAAAAGCATATGTGCATAAAATGGTTTCTGCATTTGAAAAAAATTGAAAAATACTGAATTAATAAATTTGCATAATGGAATGTTTCAATTAAATTCATTTCACACTGAATAACAGTTGATCATTTGTGAAATAAAGATATTCAGATCACCCTAGAAATAGAAAATAGAATATTTAATTTACTAAAAAATTTAATCAATTACGAGGGAGAAAAAAAAGATTATAGAAATAAAGACCCGGCAGAAAATAACAAAAATGACAGAAAAGAAAATTAATGTGAAACTGAAAGTATCCTCAGAGATTTTCATGCATATTGTGTTCATAGATGAACGTGTTATAATTTTGAGTGAGAATTCTCGATGAAAAACTTACAGCGATTGCTTTACTATTTTTGAAATCTTTGCTTTGATCGGAGAGATCTGCGGCGGTCATCAGAAGACACATCAATAAATAGTGATGCTCATTTGATGTCCTATCATAGCCATCTGAAAAAGAAATACTTTTAAATTATAAAAAGGAAAATGTCTCTACTTCATAATGAAAAAAAGCCTAAAACATGAAACCGACAAAATAATTATGCAAAGAAACAACACAAACATTTGTAACTATAAACAAGGCATGTAACCATACATTTAAAATCCAAGAAAGGAGAAACAGAACAGCAGAGATCACGAGGAAGGGGGATATGCAGGAAGGCAGATACGAATATAGGAAAAAAAGGTAGGTAAATTTACAGTTATAATCACCAGGCAGCGCATACCGCACCCGGATGGCCTAAACTAATCATAGCACCGCTTTAAAAACGGTAATTTGGAGGCTATAACCATATGGTAGGCAAGGAATTGCAAATGGGAACAACAAGAAAAGCGAATGAATTGAGCACATCAGTTCGATTCGTCTCAAATTGAAGTGAATGTAGCCTCCAGCATAGTGCAAACTTTGCGAAAGGAAAAGTACACTTGAACGGAATTCCAGAAAAACCTTTTGACAACCTTGAAGCATAAATATAAACATAAATATACTGTAAACAAGACCTTTAGCCCGATAGCAAAAATTCTAAAACTGAACTCTGTTTGATCTGCAAAAAAATAAAATTTTTTTCCCGTTTTTCCGTAGTACCCAAAGTGACCTACAGCAACTCATTTTTTATGCTAATTACTGGATTAACGCAGCTGTATGAAAATAGTACTTTTAAGAGATCGAGTGCACCAGATGAGGATGCAGGGGAGGGGGAAGATGGGAAGGGTTCAGAAGAGGCAAAGTGAGTATGTCAGCGAACGAGTGAATTTGAAATCTTCTTCCGCACTGGATGTGGGCAACACCCTGCTGTTCGGCATGCACTATGCTTAAAATAACCGCAGCAAAGCAATTGAATAGTGGCTCGGCTGGTTTAGGACTTGCTGGCAGACTTTTGCCTACCTCCCTCATTGGATAACCCGTCAAAACTCATATGACGATGTGTATAACAGCAAAAACTTATAATGACAGTGAATTCTTACTATTACTCACAATTTCTAAAAAAAATCTTATTTTAAATAAGCAGCAATATTTGTATCATGATCAACAATTCAGAGGGAATAATGAAAATGCAGAAAAAAAATTCGAAATTAAAAGTTTCAAATCAGAAATTCAGTGGAAATTAGAACTTAAAAATGACGGAAAAAGGAGATATTTGATACGGTCCCAAAGAGAATCACTCTTACCTTCGACCATTTTCTTGATCCTATCGACTTTCCTTAAATGTGCGGCAATATCGGTGGCAAGAATAATTTCACGAATATTGTCCAGTACGATTTGATATTGCTAAAATTAGAAAATATATACTTGTAATAAAATTAACCTCAAAAGTTGCTCTTTTTTATATTTGCTTTAATAAATTTAAAATTTTTTTTTCAAAAGGTACATTAACTTTTCGAATTAGCAGAACATTCAATCTGAAAAAAAAGGAGACAGAGAGCTGCTAGAAAAATGCAAATAGAAAGAAGAATAAAGCAAAACTTTGAAAAAACATATGACAATAAATTTAAATTATCCACATTATCACATAGATGCAATTATAAAAAAGAGATGAAACTAATATCGTCTAGGTGATTTCTAATTTCGCAGGAATAATGAAAATTCAAAAGAATAGAGTACCTCAATTAGGAAATATTTGCATCAATATTTGCAACATTAATAAAAGATTTTAATCTCTCCCTCAAATATCAATTCAAATAAACATAAAAAGAAACAGAAATTTGAAAGGAAATGCTTTTTTTTTCGAGTGTTACAACGAAATGAGAGATGGTAGTTTACTGATTAACTATGACAAGTGAATTCATCTACCTTTAATTATGTTCGTAGATGAAATGTATTTGATGGTACGATGCGAATTTAATAAAAACTTAACAATTAATAGCCAAAATTAAAGAAGATACAAATTGAAGGAAATAAAGAATACGTAAACTTCGGGACAAGAGATCTTCTTAATTGTTGTTGCGATATTCTTTAACAAATTCAAACATTGTATTTCTATTACTTTAGAAATAAAAATCAATAGGGATTATTGAGATATTCGGCGATGACCGCGACAGATATATGATCTTACGAGGGTATCAAGAATTTAATTTGAACATTATAGATATTTCCGTTTTACAAATTTTACTAGTTAAAAAGAACGCAAACATTTTAATTCACATTTATTTCCGTTGTCGCCCTCCCCCTATACCCCCTTCTTCTCCTCCTCCTAGACTAATAGCTCCCAGCCTAACAGCAAACAGACAGGCATAACTTACTTGACGAGTAAGCTGGTCAAATATATTGCACTCTTCCATACTCAAAATGGAGACTGTTTGAGCGAAATGATGTCTCTCGAGCACAGAGCCCTCACTGCTATACAATTGAGCTAGTGGAGTCTTCTGAAATGATTATAGTATCTCAGTTTAAATCCCACAATTATTATATCGGTACAATTGCAGAGGAACGATGACACCCTGGCTGCGAACCGCTAACGGAGATGAGCTTTTGCCCCACATTGCGTATGCACCGCTACTGTACTCCACAGTCTGTAAATGAATACTCATGCCCATCATAGAAACTGCAAAACTTTTAGTAGAAACATGCGGATGCTGACACCACTCAACTTAGAATAACCATGTAATGTCCCCATGCAAAATTTCAGCCCAACTGAAGGAGGGGAAGTGCATTTGCGGGAGGTGCCATCGTTCTCCGTAATCTTTGAGTAGCGCATCACAGATTGTTCCTCCAGCAAATGCACTTCCCCTCCTTCATTTGAGCTGAAATTCTGCACTGGGGCAATAAATCCACATTTTAACTTAATGATGAGAAAATCTGTGTTTCTATTACAAACTTTTCAGTTTCTATGATGCGCATCATATATTCTTTTGCAGAGTGCATAGTACGGTAGCGATGTGTACGGCAGCTCCGTTCGGTCGGCAGCCTGGGTGCCACTGTATCATCTATCATAGAATTTCATGAGGTAACTCTTCTTGCCCAAACGTATGAAACGTTATGCTTCAACAAATATTAATTATGCTTTTTAGTTCATATTTATCTAATAAGTTTTCTGTTTGAAAAAAAATGCCCTTTACGATTGAAAGAAAAAGTTCAAATAAAGAAACCAACTTGAATATTTTCATGGAAAAAAAGAAGTTTCCCGTCTAAAAATTGGAAAAGCTACAGATTTGACGTATCACTTGCAATGTTTGTAGCTCCATTCCGGGTAGACTATCAATACAACACTGGGAAATTTAGAAATTTTTTTCCGCAAACTCTGTTACATACATATTATAGAAAGAGAAAAATACTCTGTAAGTAAGAAGATCGATGAACCGGATATGACTTTCTGGATGTTCTATTAAAGGACTGATATAATTTCTCAGTTATAAATACTAAATCGCCTATTTTGCCATAGTCCTTAAGAAAAAACAAAGGTGTTCAAAATAAACATTCAAATAATTCACGTCATTATATTGCCCTTCCCGACCCACGTCTCACATTATCATTCAATGAAATTCAACAATCGACATAATCTTTGCGCGGTTTCTACCCATCCACCCATTATTGCATACCAAACTTATCTTTTTACGTTCGTTCAGCAATAACGTTGTAATCTAAGCCGCTTAAGAAACATATCGAATTCAACGTATTCATCGAGTTCAATTCAATTGCATCATATTTTCATGCTTAAAGTTTGATTAGTGATCAAAGTATAAAAGCCTTAAATGTGAAGTGATAAAATGATATTGGTAATGTAACAGCTTCAACGATCAATATTGCCATAAGTTTTGGCATGCCATTTCAGCATCTTTGATTCTAGCCTATATGATGTGAACGATAAGCGAAAGTGCTAAGTGATGAAAGGACTACCTTTTTGGGATCACAGACATTATTCAAATCTATAGAGATACAGACACAAACACATGCCGGCGCGCACATACGCATACGCACGCACGCACGCGAACAAAGACAGACCATGCGCAAACGTGCAAAAATGAATAATCCTATTTTAGTTTTTATACGATGAAAATTTATAAAAAAAGGAGTGATGATGAGGATTATTGAAATAAATANTAGTAGTGATCTCATCTTTATTTTGGCTTCATGAATATATGTAGAAAATGGTTATGTTTATTGTTTGCTTGCAAAAAAAATATATATATATATATATATATATATATATATATATATATATATAATAAAGCAAGCTGGACATGCAATCGCACATTAGCATACCTTGAACATGGAGAGCGATGCCTCAATATATGTGTCACCTGTGCCAATGGAACGTGGCACGAAGAAAAATTGAGTGAAATCGGCGTGGAATGATGTTGATGCGGGAATATCCCGCACAGTAAAACGTAAGATATCTTCAGGTGCTATCTGAAAAAAAATTTTATCTGAGATTTCCATTCAGTAATTCGTCGATAAAATTACGACCTTATAAGCGTTTTAGGATCTGAATACTTCAACATTATTTCAGGAATTTTAACAACCCTTTCCAATGAAGTGAAATAGAAATGAACATTTCCGTCCACGAATGCATCAACTTTCCGAATCCGATCATTTCGACAATGATGCGGAAATTTATGCAGTATTATGAGATGGATGGATGGCACCTATCTGATTAATTACGCATGGAAGATTTTAGGAGAACAAATACTGGCACAAGCTTCTAAGAGTAATGCTATAACATATAAAAGTTTTTGAAGCCGTTTAAATTAGTTCCCCTTGAGAGCACTTTTTAGAATTATAAAGAACATTTTCTAATTGCCATAGCAATGTTAGAGTAATGAAAATTGGCCCTTCTAAAAGGAAAACAAAGAGAGGCAATTTTTCATAGAAGAAAAAATATTTGCTGATCTCGACTTGTGAATCTATTTAGATGAAAAAAAATTCTTAATTAAAGAAAAAAATTTCAGGAAATTCCAAGAAAACTATAATGAAGAAGCTATTATGCATTAATGAAAAGGATTAAGATGAGATATTTCTTTTAGATATAATTTTTTTTTATAAAGATAAAAAAGGCGATTAAGATGGCTCAGGAATCCAAGCGTGAATTCTTTAAATCATCAGTTCCGTGGAATTTCTTAGCCACAACCCGATTGCAGATTTGAATAAGAGCTCCACTTCGATCGACATTTAATAATTACCTCATCAATAGAAAGCCTACATAGGTCCACATATATATATATATATATATATATATATATATATATATATATATATATATATACTTGCATGCTTAAATACGACGACATAATGCATAACGCCACAGACTGATTATACCTTCAACATCTCATGCCATAACAGCATTACTTTATAAATCCTTATGCCCAAAATCGTCTCTAAAGCTCATCACATAGAAAACGCTTTTTCTAACACATCGAAGATATCAGTGACGTGAATATCGAACAAAGGATGGTATGTGTGATACAGCGAAAACGTACGGATAGCGTCGATCCTTGCACGAGGAGCTCTGCTGCCATATGGGAGCGCCGATGCGCCTCCTGTAGTTTCCGGTATAGCAGGCACTAAAATTCAAGATCTTTAATAAAATTTACTAAAAAAATTACATTTAAAATCTAGTTGGTAGGATTTCCGTGGAAAGATAATAAAGAAATAAAATAATACATGCAATAAATATACTCCTGAAAATGCGCTGGAATTGTATTATAGAGCAACTTTAAAATTTAATTCATATGAAAGGAAAGCCCCTTTCTTATAATTCTCGAAAAATCATTCTATACTCAAGAGTAATTTCCTTTTCAAGAGGATCCTCTAATAAACTTAGATTTTAAGAAGAAGTTCTTCATTCAACAGAAAATCATCATAATGAAACCCTTTTTCAGCTGCATGAGAAATGCTCTGTATACCAAAATTTCGCAATCGACCTCAACGTTTCTCAGTACTGGATTTCACGAACCATTTCAAGGTTAAAATTCCCTTTTATCCATCGACTTTTACATCGACTATGAAGGTACCACTTCAAGAAAAGCTTGCTCATTGTGATGGTAAAGAATACAGAGATGAAGGAGTGGAATATGGGAAAAGAAATCGTCTACGAACGCGAATAGGCTTTTAGCTTTGAAGAGACTACATAGATCGACCCTCAATAATTCTTGAAAGCGGAGTTTTTTATTCAAAGACTCTTTTCAGCTCCATCTCTATCATTTTTCTGGTTGCTAATAGAGATAGTCAGTGTTAAAATGTTTATGGCCTGATATAGAACAAAACCGATAAAATTAGTGTTGCATGTTATAGTGCGCGATTCTGAAGTTTTTAACAAACAAATGAATAAATTTAAGACTATGGGCCGACCTTTTCAAGGGTAGGAACTAAATTTGCGAGCAAAACTCCACATTATATTATTTTCTAGCAAGAGATCTATGCCTGAAATGAGTCCCTACCCAAATGGGGAATTGGGGAAGGTGGACGTAGGATGGAGGAAGGGGAGGGTGAGAGACTACGCGCAAACTTTAAGAATAAAGAAAAAGCATGACATATTCATATGCAAATATGGCACTGCTTCAGGGTAGGTGAATAGAGAAACTTTTCGTTTACCTGTCGTACGAATTATTTTACCTGTCACATACAATCATAATCTACATTAATTATAAATGTATATGAAGTTTAATGAATAGATAAGTAAATTAAAAAAAAATAATTTTTTTTTGATTAGTGAATAACTCACGTGCGAAATACTAATGGCGCAATAAACAGCAAAGGTGGTGGCGATTTGCTCGTCGTGACGTGTGAATGCCTGCTTACCAATTTTATTACAAAGTTCAGCCACTCCGACTAGATTGCCTGAAATGGCAGCATATGTAAACGCTGGTACCGTGCAAAAGATTAATGCGAGTGAGAATAATTTATGGGTATAAAACGTGAATGTTTTACCTTTATAGGTTTAAACCATATGTACGAAGATTTATTTTACAATTGGGAATCATGAATATGAAGGTCTACTTGACGAATGATCTTACCATTTGAAAAAAATTCCTTCGGGTAAGTGTTCCCATTCCCATAGGAAAATCTCAAAATGATTGACTGCTCTCTTCCTTTTGCACTCTTCATTTATTGGAACTTCAAAATGCACCTCTCTTCTTTTTCCCTCCCAATCCATTTGCCGTTAATTTCTTTCATCGCATAGACCTTTTCATAGGAAATAAAAATAAAAGCATGACTTTTAGAGGAAGGGTCGAAGCGCGAAAATTAGAGGAAGATTCGAAGCGCGAAATCGATGCTAATGTAAAAATACTCGAAAGTAACAATATTATGTGTTATTATTATAAGCTATTATAAAGTAAAAAAAAATTATAGGCATAAAAGTCATTATAAGAAAGAACTTCCTCGATGAGTGATGAATATTTTGATAAATAAAAAACATTAAGGAAATAATAAAAATTTATATTATAATTAAACATTGGGTTGTTTGATTAGCACATAAATATTTATATGGAAATTCTCAATGATCAATATGACGTCATATATCTAATTTTGATGATTAAGGTAAAATCAGAGTTCTATATGAGATTATACCCAACACGATTCGATCCTAACAACTTCTTCCGACCGATCAAAACTGCTATTACAAGTGATCAAAACTTATCAGACTTCAAACAACTGATTTCGAAATCGAAGTAATTCCGCGATGTACTCAACCTTCACGTAGAATTTGTTAGCATACTATAATATTGTTAATGTTATGCTTATCAGCGATGATAACATCGACAAAGTGAGGTGAGGTATCAATACGGTTAGTCGCGCCTCAAAATCAATCGTACCTTAAAAAGTTCTCAAAATATTAGATAAAACTTTTTTAAAATGAGAAAATTTACAAGCAATAAAAAAAAGTAAATTATAATGTTTCTTCATCGTAATCAAATCACAGTAAAAAAAATTTTGTAAGAAAACGTAACACACATAACGACATGAGACGACTTCATAGGTGTGCATGTGACGCATATAAACACTGAGACGATGTTGTATATATTCGACGCGCATAAACACTGAGATGACTTCGTAGTAGTGTATGTATGTGTGTAAATAAGAAAGAAACAAACGCAGATCAATGAACAACTAAACGAGGGGCGATCAACATCTGCGCATTTGTGGTTTGCCCATTAGACTGATCGACCTCATGAATCATCAAGAAATAATAATACCACATATGCAGTAACATATTCACTTCTTAAATGATGCGAAATTTTGTGCAAACTTTTTTTCGCAAAAGATTTGTTCTTTATATACTTTTACGAAGTTAATACTTGAAAAGTGCATTTTGCGTATTTCGCTCTGTCTTGTAATTTCAACTTGAAAATCATCGATGCTAGAGATAAAAATGAGAAATTCTATTCTATGACTATGACATATATCTTATTAATCACCTTTTCCATCGAAATAGAAAAATGTTACAGACATCTGAAAGCATCTCAAAAAAAAAAGAAAAAAAAAACACCGGCATTCATCTCCGATCCGTTGAATAGCAAAATTAATCTTGTGGTGAAGTTTCATGCGGGTGGTTAGATCAGTTGAACTTTGGACACATCATTGAGTAAGTTTTATGATTTTCTAGCAATTCAATGTTGCAATAATGAGCAGAATTTCAGTTGCACTAATGTGAAACAATAAACAAAACACCTGTAAAATATGTATATTGCAATTGGCGAATTACCTGCACTGCAATATGGGAGAACACTTGGGTCACATAAACCTTTTTGTAATTAATGAGTTACCTTTATTACCAATACAATAGAACATCAGCGTCACATACTACATCATAAATAATCAAGGAAAAAAGAAACGATTTGGAATTTTGCATCTCTGATTTCAGCTGTTCTCATGCTGACAACTAACAGCAATCAAACATATACATACGCGCAGATACGATCTAAAAATAATCGACTTTACAAATGTGAAGCGTGCAATGAGCTGACAGCTTCTTTAGATTAAAAAAAAACGGAAAAATTTTTCTTGAATGTTAGTTGAAATTTCATAAAAAAGCAAATTTTTTATAGTTTTACAAGATGAAAATTTGGAAAAGCAACGATCAAGAATGATAGAGGAAAAGAAAGACGAGATAAGGAAGTTTTTTTTATCATACATTTGTCAAACTGATTAATATTTGAGGCGACATTTTACTAGCCAACTATGAAATGCCACTCCTTTAGCATATAATCATACAACTATTTCCACAGAGATGTAATTTTGACTAGAAGAAAAGCTTTAATTAGCAGTATATAAATTATCGGCGTCGGCATCGTTTCATTACGATTTAAAAAAAAACAGCCTTCAAAAAGTATAGAATAGACTCATGAAAGCCAATTTAAAAATGGTTAAGAAATTGGGCGTCATTATTTTACTGATACAACTCGAAAACTTCAAATTCTTTACTATGTTAAACGATAGGGATATCGACAACATATCTATATTATTAATGAAAACTTATATCCATTTTATATGCATTTATAAATTTCTTCCATATTAACTTGACTACTGATTCATCTAATTCGAAAGCAGCCATGAATAAAAGAATGTGTAAAAAACTTATATAATTTTACAACCGATAGCACTTCCCATTCTGTATAAATAGCGAAACTTCTGTAGGAGATTTTCACACATATTCGGACCATTTAAAAGTAGAATCAAAACCGTTTTTTGATGATTTATGGTATCGCTTGTTCAGGTGGAACAAGTGCAAAAAAAACCTCATATTATGCCACTTCGAAATCTACGTTGGAATATATAAATTAGTGAAGGTAGAATACACTCAATGCATAAGTGGTGGTATAAATAAAAATTCTATATAGCTGAGATGATTATAGCGGAAGTTAAGAATGAAAATGTGAGCAGGAAGTGGAATATTTTATGAAAATATAAGTGATGAAGTCAGAACAAAAGGATATCTTTATGAAAGAAAAAAAAACAACTAATAGAGCATGCAATCAAGATAATGGCGATGTGGAAGTGACGTATAAGCGGAAATTTAATGTCAAAAACAAAGAGAAAATATCACCCTTAAGTTGAAGAGTAATAAAGAACATTATAAGTGAAAATGTGTATAAAATATTAGGATATGACATTACTTGAAGAATGCCACGATTTTAGATCATGCATTTAGCTGTCTTCGATGATTTCATGGAAATATTTCTAAATGCAACGCAGAAAATGCAGAAAAAACATTTCGCATATATTGCATCCCAAAGCTTCAATATTTGATTAACTTCTACTGAATTTCTAGATAAGCGAAGATCCTCATGATCAATTAAGCGATCATTCTGATCAATCAATAACTTAACAATCGATAAACGGATTAACTTATGACGCAAAAGAACAGAGAGATTAGTAATAAAAAAGGCAAGTCTATAGTATGCCACTAATAATGAATACAACTTTATACTAAAATACAGAGAAGTTAAATGAAGTAGATGGCAAAAAGAGGGAGCGTACAACGAATCCCCCATCTTAAAACAGAAGTTACAGCTAAACTCGCTTAAGTGTCCGGCTAGCGAAATATTGCTGATGAAAAAAAAATAGATGAAAATAAAAAATCTCATGTATTTTCATATAAAAAAATAACACAATATAACATAATACATATAATTCTAACTACACTGAAATTCATAAAGGCTGATAAGATGATAAGAGAGTTGATATAGGCGCAGAAAGTTTAAATAAACAAGAAATCATAAATATGCATGTGCGAAAGCATTTGAAAAAGCTTACCCAGTACAAATAACATATTTGAATATACAACAATAGAGGTTGCTCGCACTTAATGTTTATCGATAACAAAGGCCTGGTAGGGAACGATCATGGTTATATGGGTGGGAATCTCTAAAGAGTTATAGCCGTTTATAAAATCTCTAACGTGTGAAATTTCACCACTTATTTTTATATTCATCATTGATAATCACAAAAGAAAATCAGCAGCATATATGAAAAGTACTATTAAGATTCATAAATTTACTGACATAGAAGGTCTATATTAAGTGATCTGCCAACAGACAGACACAGACATTCACCGACAAAGCAACAACTGCAAGCAGAAAAACATTGGTTTGGAAGTTTACTAAGGCATCAGATGAAAGAAATTTCTAGAAATAAAAGAGATAACCTCTAACCTCTAATATATTCAACTAAACAGGTAGACCTAAAAATGCTTCTCATATTTGATGGGATAATGATGCAAACTTGGTAAAAAAAAACCATCCGCTAAGAGCAAGAATTCAATGACATAAAAATGAATTAGATTAAATGGCGAAGAAAAAAAGGTGGACTTTATGAAAGAGATAAGATATTAAGTGAGCTAATTGTAATATGAAAAGAATGCGCAATGCACTAATTAGAAGTAATTATATAACATTAATAAAACGAATAAAATTACTAAGCAGAGAGTAGAAGTAAGTAGAAAATAGTAATCATTAGATAGTACACGCAAGTAAAAAATAGCAATCAGTAGATAGCATAAGTAAGTAGAAAATAGCGAACATTAGATGAATAAGTGATCAATAAAGAATAAGTACAATGTTAACGCAATTATTGAGGAAGGCAATCAAAACTGAATAATCTAAGAAGCTAAAAAGAACGAGACGAAAAATCATATTGATGAGATGAGTGATTGAAAATCAAAAATCAATACTAATTAAACGATAATCGTGCCTACGTGGGGATTTTTGACAAAATTTATTATGGCTTATCACTGATAAATTGAACGTTAGCAGCATTTTCTGATAAGAAATAATTGCGAGTGATTAGCATAAATTAGGTTTAACCAAGAAAAATGCTAAAAACATTAAAATTATACCGAAAAATCGGAAAGAAATGCAATTTTATAACATTTTATAAGCATATGAAACGATATGGTAAGAGTAGCGAATTATTCCTTCTTAGTGAAGCACAGCAAATTAATCTATTTTCTAAATTTTTAATAAATAATGAGACTATTCTAAGCAAATAAATGAGCAAATTATATTTTAAATGAAAAGATTTCTTGCATAAATCTTCTAATTCACAAGTTCATTTATGACTCATAAAAAATCGATCTGTATAAAATATATGCAAATTTCTTTTAGCACCATCAATTAATTTCAAGATTGATAATATCAATTCGAATGTTGTTATGAGGAACAGCGGGGGGAGGGGGGGAGGGGTGGGGGTAGGGAGAGGGGCTTGTCGAAGGAAAGGAAGATGAAATATGTCATGACACCGGTTACATCCGCCAAAAATTTTTAACCTTTAAAGTATGGACTTACAAAGGAATAAAGAGACGAACAACGACGATCTTTTTTTTTTTGCGAAGTGCTGCTAACTGACAATCGGAAGTGCGGTGCTCTAACAATCTAACATTACAATACCACACAAGATGTCATACCACTTATAGAACACTGTACTTGGTGTTAAAATGTTCAATTACAAACAATTTTTTCGGCTACCTGTCCAAATGTAGGCTTCATAAAGGTGTCATCATTCATCATTATCAATGAATTAAAATCTACTTCCAACATCGATAGAACATTAGTCTACTGGGAAAAAAAATCGATTTGTTTACATAGTTTGTGTGTGTGTGTGTGTGTGTGTCTACGTATCGGCTGTCATGAGCTATTTCTGTTCTTTTCGCCAGCGCTGAGATCAAAAAGTTCAAGGAACTTGCACCAAGCTGTCAATAAAGTTCAACGAATTACACAACTTGACGACTATTGATTCTACTTTTCACATTTATTCGTCAAAAAAGGTCTTTGTAATGATAGTTCATTCAAGCGCTACGGAGTTGCTCTCAAAAATACTTTTTTTTCGCAAGCCAATCATCTTTCACTTTTAAAACCGAATCACCCACCACGCCATAGTTTTTTCCTTCAGATTTGGCAATCTAAACATTCAGTTTGTAAAGGGATCGTTAAATAGGCAAAGTGAATCATCGCCTCGCAATTATATTCGTAAATATAGCTTCACTAAAACTCATCTGCTTGATTAGCTCATTCGCAAGAACCTCATAGTTCAAGGAAATCGCGGTTGACTATAAATGATGGTACTGATGGTCAAGTAAAGAGTCAAGTAAATCGCCACTTTCTTGGCTCTATGATTATTAATAATATGTAGAATATCCATGGAGACTATCTTCCAGAAATTTCCGACTTTTTTCTTCATTGATCATAACTGTATTTCCTAGACTTTAAGCGCCAATAAAAAAGGCTATAAATTCTATCGACTTTTACATAAGGGGCCAACAAGCCATTTCAATATATCTAGTAACCGAAACGTCAAATAAATTTACTTATCTATAATAAATAAGAGGAATTTTAATTAAACCAAGTGCTCAACTGTTCGACTAATCATATCCAAGAACCTCAACGTTCACGTCTATGGATATTCACCGATGAGTGCGGATTTTTACACAAATTCATTTCAGTGCTATATTGAAATCCACCACATTGAGACCTGTTTGCTATACATCCAGTCGGTGAAATATACTACGTATATCAATCAGTTATATTAGTCACTGGCTAGCATTATTTTTACCACCTGACGATTACTTTTATATACTAACTAAATCTGCGAAAAACGATCACAAATGGGACATACCTATACAAACGCCGAGCTTTTTTTTTGTTAATAATTTGTTTCCACGGAAAAATGTAATTTTTTAGTAATTTTTTTTTCAAAAATGCCCACAATTATTCCAATAATTTCCAAGGATATTCATTAAACAGTCGAATAAACATCCTTAGATGAGAGCATCGCAAATATTTGGCCAAACAAATCATTATGTTACTATAGCAGATTTTTGTGTTATCCAATATAAGAAAACAAAAGAACGCATTATAACGGATATGTTGGCATACTCCTGGATTATTGCAAGCTTAATGCAAAAAAATATAGCGGAACGTTTTAAAATAGTTACATTCTTATATAACAAATATTGAGATAAATGAACGTTATATAGAATGAGGTAGGTGAGAAAGCATAGATTGTAACACATCTCTTTGGCCAGCCTAACGCTCGCAATTGATCGGTGGCATTTAGCGGCGTATTCATAAACCTGTTAGAGTGACGCGAGAAAAGCGAAGCCGACGAAGCGAAGCGCGATGATCGTTGGCTGGGTGGAACATTAAGACTTCTACTTACAATCATCTGGTAGCATCCAGTAAAAATTATATTTAATGAACCAGGAATATCGGAAGAGCAATATTTATATCAAATGTAGGGCATACACCCCTAAGTATTACGCAGAGTTCAGCTAGAGAAGAAGCGTGACTGGGCAAAACGCCAAAGCGGAGGCAACGCTATGTGTAGTGTGCGTATGTATGTGTTTCAGTTCGAGAGGCGCGCTCCCAAGCTGTTGCCAACCGTCTGCCAATATTTTCAGCTAACGAAACGCATGTTCTTTGGAGTGCATGAGAATGCTCGCAGCTTTGGTCGCGTTTTAAAGGGATGCGTACGCTGGTGTCACACCGTCGGTATACTTAATGCCCACCAACGTTGTTAACCACTGTTCTTAAGCGCCTTCTGGAGATGTTTCATACACAACAACCAAACGACAAAAGTCTTGGTCGTCGAAGTTTACAACGCTATACAAACCGCCAACTACCTTTTCAATGGTTACTGCAAGGTATTTCAGGTAATCGTTATCACCATCCTCAGTCAGCTTGTTGAAATATCAACATTAAAGAGCATTAATCTGGTAAGTTGGAGCCATAATCTGATAAGAGTTGGAGTCGTTATCAAATTCCTTACTTAGTCAACAATACTTCTTATATTTTAATTTTTTGTTAGTCTTTGAAAAAACTTCTCTTAATGAAATACTTTCACTATGGTTAAAGTTATCATTGTAGGTCGCTGATAAACTTGTCTCCCATTCTTATCACTGCCAACAATATTAGTGATATCGAAAATTCAGTGCGAATGAAAATAATCCACACTAATTAGCGCCATAAATGAAACTATCCAATCAAATCACAATTGAAGACTTTCATCTTTTATCAATTGAATTAGTCTAACGAACAAAGTGATCTCAAAGCAGATCAAAAACTGTAAATTTATTTTCGAAAGTTTCGAATTGAATAGCAAATTCACTCATCATATAGCTAAAAACTATAAACACGACATGTGAACCAATTGTCATCATCGCTTAGCGCAAGCAGATTCGCCATTTTCAAAACAAAGTTAAGTGAATTATTACTTAGTAATATTAATGCCCCGATAAACATATAAATATAAATAAAATGAATAAATAAATAAATAAATAATAAAAATAATCAAATCATGAAAACGAGCATATGATCATCTAAAATCTTTAGTGAAAGAATCTTATCAATCGTAGGTGAATAATTTTAGCAACTGCTTCATAAAAATGGACAGTCACAAATAATATTAATAGCTTAAAGCATCTATGGATATCATTCCTATATTTTTTTACTTCACAATATTTCACTTTCCAATCTGCAATATGAATGACGTTTCAGTTGTGTTCTTTTATTGTACTATGTTTTCATTTATACTCATCAATCACCGTATACTATATATAGTATCGCTTTACAATCTACCTACTCAAGTTAACTTTAATATCGATTAATATTCAGCAAAATCCTATGCACTAATTTATCCCCTCAATAGTTGGAAAAAAGCCCAATCCATTGTTTATCTCCAAACAGGCTCATTGCGCAAATAGCATCGTAATACTAAATCAGCATAAAATCTAATGCGATGTGGATATGATATAGCACGGTAATTGCCCTTTTGGACTGTGGTCACGAGTTAGATAATTATAATAGTGAAAAACACGCGTAACCATCAGAAAATAAACTTTGCTGAGTTATTTACTCAAAATTTATGGTTTTTATTTCTGTAAAGTAATTCCTAGAGGAAAGATTTCTAAGAACGTGGGCATTTTTTACGAATGGATGCGTCTTAATCGAAAGAACTGCTTTCATCGAGGATACTATTTTTAAAAAAACGGCGCTTTTGTCGCACGGCGTTCCTATTTAAATTCAGTACAATCCACTAAGCGACAGAATGTAGTGTATAATTTTTCGAACACGATTGAAGTTGAACGAAACATGATGACACATCTGTATGGATAAGCAATAATAGTGTTTCACATCGTTGATGGAGTCATCACATTCCCCCTACGCTATGTTGTCGTTTTATAATCGTTTTCGTTTCTTTTTTTCTTTTTTTTTTACTAGCGATATCGTTCAATAACAATAATAATAAGAAAAAAAAGCTTCTCGTTTTCACGTTTAGCACGCACAAATTATACACACATCTATCTTATCACAAATCTCTTCCGTTTCTCTCTCATATATCTCTTTTACTTTATCTGCATCAATCATTTTTCTTCTTTCTATGATTCAAAAAATAAAAAAATAAAACAATACAAAAATCTCATGTTTTAATTACTAAAAAGTAACGTATAGATTCGATATTGGTACTACTTGAGAAATATAACTCCAATCGATAAATGCTTATTGAACGATATTTTTGGTTTGGATTTAAGGTCACATATGAATTATATGGATTTGACGGAAATAAGCACAAAAAAAAAACCATCATATATGAGCTCTCTGATAAAAAAGTCGCATCAAGTCCAGTAAAAAGTTCGCATATTGTCAATAAATATTACTACATGCAAAATAATACTTTAATAACGTGGATGGAACGTTTAAACAAATCTTCCATGAATCTTTTAATAGAACCAGCTGACTGGTCCTAAAATTTCTGCAAATTTCCCGACAACTTCAAAGGACTATAAATTATTTTCAAGCTGCAAATCAAGTTGAAATTTCGCATAGGAAGTCATAGATTATGCGCACTATTAAGGAAGTTGTGCGTTCATTGCTGCCAGCTGCAACTAGCAGACAGATAAACGGATATGCACACATACGCACATATATGTGCATGGATATGATGCCATCGTAATCCGTTTGGGAATGAAAATTTGCAAAAGTGCATAGATTTGAATGAGGCATAAGATAAACATGGTGGTGGAAATAGAAGCACTTGTTCATATATATATATATATATATGTATATATATGTATATAAATATAAAGTAGTATACTGTTTCAAAAGAAATAATTCACATTCACATGTGATGGAACGGAAATGAAGGAGCAAAAACGTTTTTTAAAGAAACGAAATGAAGGGATGAGGGAAAAGAAGAAGAGAGAGTGTTATAGCGGGATAACGGCTAACTGTGGCGAACAACAGGACGGCTGATGCTAATCGACATTAGTGCAAAGATCGATCATAGGATGGGGATGACATAGTAGCTAATATGCTTCAATGCACGTACACAACATTCTCACTTCTACCCCACCCTCTTTCGATTTGAAATTCTAGATGTAACCATGGAGATGGGGAACATTCCACTAAGTAAAATCGTACCATCGGCTTAGTCTATATCTCTAGTTCCAAATATAGCTCTAGCTGTAATCATTTTAGAAGCTCGTACGAGTTGTAACATGATCTTTGACTATTATTCTTATGTATTATAGTACACTCACAACTTTACTACTTTATTTAATTTCTTGCTACTAGCGGATCTGAGTGGTTAAATGAGCGTTACTTTAACTTAAGCTCGAACTTTTCTTTAGACCCTTCCAACTCGCTCTCAGGCTTGGAATTAATCGATTATGAAAATCAAAGATTCGTTTCATTTGGAAAATTTCTTCGATATCATATTCCATCATAGTTAATCGACCGGCAAAACAGGTTTGTGCAAACGGCAGCTTCCTTATTTTAAAAAAAATTTCTATAATTTTCCCCACATAAAGCATTTAAAAATTATTTTCTTCATTACTCCTTCACTACGATCTACCTTAAAATGCTCTAAATAATTTTACACACGGGAAAAACGACCAAATGTTTTAAGTGCTCCAATTTCTATGCTACTGGAGTCAGCTCCCTATATTGCAAGAGCACGAAAAGTATTGCACACTTCCATCGAAGCTCCTCTTAAATGCTTTAATACACTTCAACTGAATGATGCTTAACGACGTCATTCAGCTTACGCTAAAACAACTGCTTACGTATTTGACAACAATGAGCAAACAATTTTTTTAACACCTGTAGCAATACCTATCGATTAGGGATGCAATCTTTAAGCATCAACTGAAGAGGCAATTTTTAATCGTCAATTAGGGAGGCAATCTTTACCTCATAGATATGGGTAAGAGTTCTTAATCACCGTTTGGGGAGGCAATCTTTATCCACAGATATGGGTAAGAATCTTTAAGCACCGAATGAGGGATAATACTATTTCGTCAATTTATAAGATCGGTCCAGTTTCAACTAATAGTTCAACTAAATGACGCTCAATGAAACAATTCCATCATCTCTAGAGCTCAATAAATATGCAAATGCGTTCAGCATTTTGTAGCCATCAACAAATATACGTTCATAAATAACAGCTCTAAATCAACACATCATATCACCTCAAAACTATCACAATTCATCATTAAATCCAACTCTTTGATCATCACTCCGCTGCATTAGCGATGCATTTTAGCAATTTAAACGGCTCGATGATTCAACGTAAAAAAAGAAGGGCAAGTAAATTCGAAGAGAAAAATGAATTTTTTCCACTGGAATAAGCAAAGAGAACTTTCCAACCGCTAACATAATCCAAGAAATGAAATCCCATACGATGTAGTCCAGATTAGAGTTACAAAAAAAATCTTATATTAAATCATCTATTTTATTTCGTTTTTTTTTTTCGTTTTTTTTAAAAAGTTTCTCATTTGAAGAGAATACCTCAAGCAATATGAAAAAAGTTGATACAACCGGAAGAATAATATTTAAAACAAAAGAAAAAATGCTTGAAATTTATTTACTTAACTTATAATTTGTTTTACTTAATCATTAAATTTGCGATTCAAGAGAACTTCTAAAATTTACAATAAAATTTACGATTTACTGAATAAATTCTTGTTAACTTTTTACTCTAAATCATAAATTACTTCCAAAAAAGGAATAGCAAATAACCTTTCAAAATCATTTGGGGACAGGAGCGGCGGAAGGAGGGGAGCTGCAGGAGAAGAGGAGGATGAAGAGAAAATGGAAGAAATAAGTAAAGAATGAACTAAAATCTTGATCGCTATACAATATTGAGTAGTTGAAATTTTCCAATTAGAAAAAAAATCCTTCAAACACATTCAGCAAATGATTCAAATAATGCATTGGTCCACATTCGCATATCTCTTTTACGTCATAAACTCCATCCTTAGTAACATTGGCTAGTCTTCCTCTTCCTCCACCCCCCTCCCCTCCCATCCCCATCCCGATCCCCTCCTATTCTCTCTTCCTCTACGTGTCTCGAATGTTCCATCTTATGTACTCTAGACATAAAAATATAACTTTCCCAAATATAATGGTGAAAAAAAAAGCGCATCATAATTTGCGTTTTCACTGACTCTATAGTGTTTGCTTTGCTATTAGGCCTAAGGTAGTAAAGCTTAGAACGAAAGCAAAATATTTCGAATAGCAATAATCGAGAAAAATCACTTCGTTCAACGCTAGCAATGCATCAGCGAAAACTGACTTTATAGTCAGATAACCATATGCACTATAGGATGCCACTCGAGCAAGGTGGAGGAAATTAGCCGCAAAAATTGGTGGTCAGATGTACAACAGTAATGACTGCGGTTTTTGAGAATAGCACTTGATCTAAGTAATCGAAGGATCAATCGAATCATCGGTGGATCAGCTGAACCATCGCCGCACCGATTGAACTATCGATGAGTCATCAAACCATTAGTGGATCAGCCGAACCAAAGATAGCGGGATTCCCACATAGCGTTTACTCACATGACAACGTTGCAGAATTGTGGTCTGTTTTGTCACATGAGTGCAAATAATATTGCCCACCATTTTCAACCGGTTACTAACTACTTACAGATGGCTTTGTTTACAGCGACATATAAATAAGCTGCCGTTTGTGACTACATTAATTAATTGAAGAAATGAAGAAAGTAAGCCGCAGATTCCATTATAAAACCATCGATTGCATAGATTGGTTTTTCAAAAATAAAAAAAAAATAAAGTTAGAAAAAACTTCAAAAGAATACTGAAAAGAACCCTGTAGAAAAAATATTGAAAGTTCGTCAACAAAACCTAATAGAGATGAAGCTGAAAATTTACATTAGTAAACCTATAATCAACAATACTGAGCTTTTAAAAAACAAACAAAAAAACAAACAAAAAAAACAAGCAAACAAAAATAAACAAAAACAAAACATCTATTCTATCTGAGATAACAACCCTATGATCCTCTTTCGTTTCTGTCCCCTAAGATAATTCCACCCATTAATATTGAACGAAGTCAAAAACAAAGAATTTCATAGTAAACAACACGCATTCATTTAAAATGATGAATGATCTCAAAAACAGACATGTTTGATGCATCAATAAGTATGAACACTTCACTTCCGAATCATTGAGCAATTAATCTTTGAAGAGATATACACATTGAAATGATCCCCTTTTCAAAGGTGTGAATAGTAACAACGCTCAAAACATCCATTAATAAAAGTTCACTCACAAAAGCTAAAAGCAGTAAGTGTTGTTCCGGTTGTTTCACACGGATGAAATATTTCTAGTACTTTTAGTTCACTTATATTAACATCAACAACACGTGACCCCTATGTAGTGGACGAATGACGTGAACAACCGTTACGACGTCCAAATCACTATCAAAACAAAATTATCAACGTCCAATGATCGTTGATATATTACTCATTAACAAAGTTTTATACATAATTATACCTTTTATAATACCATATATAATAAAAATAAAAATAAAAATAAAAATAAAAATATAACAAATGCCGTATTTCATTACTGAATGACGCAATAGTAAAGTTTCGAAGCAAAATAATATGCTCTATAGCGGGAATCTAGTAAACCTCATGTCTGATGAAGAGTTAGGAGTAACTTTGGCGAACTTGGTGAGCATATTCGAATAGTAGCAATAGTAATTAAAAGTAACGGTAGAAATATTTGAAAGTACAGAAGAAATATCTGAACGTAAACGAATATAGACACAGCTTCCACCCGGCTGGTGATAAGACATGTACGATATTTGACCACCTTGGCAATTTGTGTAAATAAAACATGAAAGCGAAAAAGAACAAATATTTCAGCAATAAATTAAAATATGCATATGACTGCCTACCTGAGCTGTCCTTGATGGGGAAGCAGAGGATATTACGGGTTACAAATCCAGTACGTTCATCGACCTTCGGATAGAAGTAGGGATGACTGAAAAAAATCTTTTGAAGGCGGTACGGTACCTCAAAAGAGAGGGTTGTAAAACTTTTTAGCCTTCTAACAAAGTAAAAAAAAACAGCTTCAAAACTCCCTTCCTAAGCTCAACTAATTTCGAAATAAATCACCTGGAAAAGTGATCAACAAATCCTAGCTGCCCATAAGAACTATAAAATAGTGAATTTTTTTGCTCCAAAAAGCAATACTAATTCAGATATATTTACGGTGACCTCATAACAACACTATTCATTATAATTCATAGCGACCCCATTAGTGAAACCATAAAAAATGCTCCTATTTTATAATTCGGATACGAGAATGGAAAAATCGGAAGCGAATAGAAAAAAACAAAAGAAAGCGCCACTCACTTATAAACATCGTTGACATTCATCATTTGACCAGTAGAAGCAACATGTCCAACAATACCTTGTGAAAGTGGCATGCGAATTTCGGTGAGATACTCATCGCTAGTACCATTTTTCTCGAACACTTCGGCCACCAATTCCGAGTGTTCTTTATCGAGTAGAAACAATGAACATCTGAAGTTTGCTTTATTGCATTGATGCTTCATGATCTAATAAATACAAACCCCAATCTAATCACTTCTTGGTAGTCAGAATGAAAAACTGGGATGACAGACCTGAATTGGACAGCGAAAACCACCAAAAATCTGACATTCCAATGTTTTAGGGGGTATCCAGAACTTAGCTTGTCCTAATATATGAAACATTCCTAAGAAATCAACTTGTGAAGCTTTCTAAATGATAAGCGTAAACGTTATTAACTACTTAATCATAATCAGCATACATAACAAACCATTGCAAAACGTTATATGACATATTCAAAATTAAATAATTTTAGTGAAGAAATGTTGCTAATTTTTCTCATAGTGAATAACCAAATTTAATTTCCTTTAGATTAAAAAAAAGTCGAGTTAAATTTAGAATAAAACAAACAATGTTATAATCATGATACGAATCTTTTTTTTATTGCTCGTGAGCAATGGAATTTTTTTTAACAGAAAAAAAAGTCGATGATGCAGAAGAACTTTTCATAGTGATATATGATGATTGATGCAAATCTAATGACGTCGACTTCAACGCTGAATCAATTTTTGTACTTTTATTTCGATGACGCCAATTCAACGGATATATTCTAAACGTAAACGCAAAAGGAAATTAAATTATAAAGGTAAACCATCTGCGCTGTTTAAAAACGGCTCATGCCCTCATCTAAGAAACGTCTCATGCCCTCATCTTTTCGATCGATTATTTTTAGCTAATGAAAAGTCTTTTTTAAAACTTATTGAATTATATTTTTCGCGAAGACAATAACAATAATGACTTTTTTCCCTGTATGTTATATCACAAATTATGGAATGAATACGACAAATAAAAGATTACAAGATTATAGTTTTTTCCCATATTTGTTAATAATGATCAGAGAGAAAAATATTCGCAAAAAAATCCGAGCAAAATAAAGCGAAAAATTCCCTTTCTCCCTTTCCCCCACTCACCCCCTCCCCACTCTCTCTAGGCCCTCCTATCTCATAAACATGTTAAGGGGGCAAATCTGCGATAAACTGACATCAAAGACGCCACAGATAAGAATGTTTTCCTTAACTACATATTTATCGCTCAAAAATAGCTCAATCTCTAAATTTGATGCACAGCTGAATGAAAAATTTCTATAAAATTTCTTCTGAAAATCAATGAATATTTTACGGTTATTAAAATTTTCCCCAGCCAATTAATTATTTATCTTATAAAAAATTACCGTATGGAGAATTATCGTCTATGGTCACTTCAACAATATTGTTCACAACAATTAGTTAAATAATTAATATGAACAGTGTAGGCTTAAAGCCTACATGTTCATATAATTAAAAAGCTGATTGTATGGCATTATAGGTGTACATTTGGATTAGGATTTAGGGGAATAATTTCAAAGCTACTGAAAACTTTAACGAGAAAATAGAATTCATAATCATCTAACATAATACTAATAACGGAATGTGATGGATATCGAGTGGAAAAAAAATTCGTTATACATTATAATGTATAATAAAAAGATAGATAACTTTTGAAACAAAATATTCGTCTACAGTATGAATCCAACACATTAAAGAGCACTTTTTTCCTTCAAAAAATCTTTCCGCTGGAGAATATTCGCATCCGGAAAAAAATCGATCTTAGCTAATATTTGTTTAAAATTATTAATTCTTCATAGTTGATGAATATTTATAAGTTTAATTCTTCTTTCTCAAAGTTCAAAAACTAGAAATTATGCGAAATATCGCAAAAATTTTTCAAATATACTGAGAATAAAATTTCAATAGATATAATTAACAATGAAAAATAGAATAATCTTATTTGAAAGAGGCGAAATCTATTCAAACCTCGCACTCCAATTTGAAAAAATAAAAATAAAACAACTCATTTTTGATAATAAAAATGTGAAACTTATGGCTTGATTAGTGAAAAAAATATAAATATTTAATGCGTTTTAATGAAATCAAATTATCCTCAATGATATAAATATTGATATCATCCACCCAACTTTAAGCATGAGTTGATAGTCATTGAATTATAGCAAAGAAAAAAAAGTTTCATTTTGATGAAATTCTCTAAAGAACGATAAGGTTATAAAAATTCTCTAAAGAATATTTGAATATTTTCCATTATTACACGTCAGTAAAAATTCAATTACTATGGAAAGTTATAATCGAATCGCTATGTCTACTAATAGGCAAAGCATAACATAGCCATTTATATGTATTGTTGAAAAAAAAACAAACAAAAAACAAAACAACAACAACTAAAAAATTGTTCAAAAAAGTGGACATTACATAGAAAACGTTGCGCTACTTATACATGAATCGGATTAATAGAAGCCGAATTCGCAGAAACTCAATAAAGGGTTGCTGCGTTTCTTCTGATTTCTAATAGCTATCATTACGTCAAAATATGGCCAGAAAAAGGATTATTCTGAAAATTTTCCAGCGTTTTTGATAAGGGGAATGGGTGTTTTTGTCTTCACTTTTTTTCGCCACAAATAAACAGTTCTTTTTATTATTCTGATGAATGGAAGCAAAGAAAAAAAAAAACAAAACAAAACAAAACAAAAAGCAAAAAAAAACTTAAAGCTACGGGTGAAATTTCATATCTATTACGAAAAATCCATCTATCTCTAATAGCGGAAAAATTCTGTGATTTTTTCAAAACTTCAAAAAAATTTTGCCTCCATTTTATTATCAGAATGGCACCCGAATCCCCTCTCCCACCTCCCTTCCCCCTCCCCATTTGTCAATATTGAGAACGATTATATGCTAGTAGTTCTGTTAAAACATAAAGGAGTTATATCTACTGAGTAGACTTTTCGCTTATATCACCATAGTCATTGTGAACATTTCAGGTAATAAAAAATGCTTCAGAAAAAGAAAGAAATAGTGAGGCAACTTACGTTTCAGCATGGACGAGCGTTTTTGCTTCCTTAGTGATATTACGTACCAGTAAATTCATATCTTCTGAAAGTGAGAGCAAACGTTTACAAACGTATGGCGATATACAATCAGATGGACAAGTCAGTTCGGTACTTTCTGAGGTTTGTTGAATATACTTATTTATACCGCCCATTAGCGTCGTATTCAAACATCCATTTGTCGTCGCTGCATGAGTCGACGTTTCACCACCTATATTACCACCACGACAGGTGTTCCGAAATCCTGTGATAGACGTCATTGTGATGCCACCATCATAGTTGTTGCTTGTTGTTGTCGTATTTGATGGTTGACTACTATGTGAACGTCTCGATGATGCAACCGCACGTAATAGAAGCGATTGACGATCTAGTACACTAGCATCAGCAATTGGTGGTGATCGCCTTAGGCTTTCAGAAATATTTCGATCTGCAGTGGTCACAAATGTGACGTCATTCGCCGATGATGAGATATCATTGCTGCGTGATGATACAACAAGATTAATTTGTGGTGAACTATTTCGTCGTGTCTCTATAACAAACATCTTCTTCCGGCTTTCTTTCTTTTTTCTCGTATGCTTGATGCGACTTAATCGTTGAATAATATCTCTTTTCCAACCTGTAGTATAGTACTAATCTTAGACAGCATCCGGTGAATACATCTAAATTTAGCAATCGTCGAGATATAACGCGGTAATTAGCACATTAAGGATTGAAACTATTCAATTTGGAGAGATCATGAATAGAAGGCCTCATACTAATATGCGAGTCTCATACTAATATGCGAGTTATGAGGTTCTAGATAATCAATAGAAGGCCTCATAGAGCGGTTATAGATATTATAGAGTTGCGGTTTATTCGATGGTAGATAAATGCAATATGATCGCATGATTTTGAATATGTAATACAAAGTCTAAGGGATCGGCTTTTTCATACCAAGATAAACCGGTCTACATTTAGTGGTTGCATATAGATAATTCTTAAAAGCAACTTATTACTTAGATGAGAATTTATATATTACTTACTTGTAGAAAAAATACTAAATTAAAAACCATCGCCAAGAATTCCGACACCTTTTAGAAAAGTGCTTGAGAATATTCCAATTTTAACGCTTTTCCGAAAATAGGTGTGATGAAATTCTTTTTTATTTTTATTTTAAAGAAAGTTTTATTTTTCACAACACTGTGAATGTCGTCAGCGCATAATGGTGATGACGTGTTTTAGAGGAAAATCAATTACAAATGCGAACAATATATTTCTTTTGTTTTTCGCTAATAGACAATATATGTAATAATATATGTATGTACACGAGTGGGAGTGGGTGACGCGCTTTCGCGTAAAAACAACTCTTTTCCGGATGTTAAAGGCCGAAATAAAAGCAATCATGAATTAAAAAGAAAAAAATCTATTTGTTAGCGATAAAATTGATAAAAAATTGATGAAAAATCCAGTAAAATTGGAAAATTTGATAAAAAAGTGGAAAAAAAACAGGAAAACAATATAATGAGAATGGAAAAAAAGATAATTATTGAATGGTGAAACGCTAGATGATCAGAAAGCAATAATGAGAGGAGAACATCGTTGAATACAAATGACAATAGTTAATACGCAATAAAATTTTGTTGCCTAGCAACTACGAACGACCTACTATCGCACATATAAACATTCAACGCAAATGCCTACAGGCGTCGACAACAATTAAAATGCTAATAAAGCACAGTAGTAGCGTAAACGATTGCCAAAGGTGACTACTAAAGGTGATTGCCTAAGGTGATTGCCAAGGTTAAAATAAACATAAATCACTGAAGTTAAAAGTGAAGTTGAAAAAGTGGAATTGAGAAAAGTAAAAAAAAATTGAAAAAAAGTAAGAACGAAAGATAAGAAAAAATTGATTTTAATTTCTGAGAAAATAAAGCTGACCATCAAAGGTGACCACCAAAGAGGACCATCAGAGATGATCACAAAATGTGTTTGCCAAATGTGACTATCAAAGGTGATTAAGCCATTAATGAGTGATTAAGCCTCTTGTATACGAGCATAAAGAGCACAAATACCGATGAGAGTATTAGATAAAATAATCTGTAAATAAATGTCGCAAGTTAAAACCTACTTAAGTAAAAAGTAGAATTGCTGATAAGAGTGACTTTTAATTGATATCATACACAAATTATAAAAAATCGCATCTCAATGAGTATTAAAGGTTATTCGACTTTTCCAGTAGTAAGAAGCGCTATGAGATAGCCGAACGATTGGAGAGATTCTTGACAAGCGAGATATGCAAAAACTTCTGAAAATGCTTTTGAAGATGGATTTAGCAAAGTAAATAACAAAAAAAAAAAATTTTGGCCACAATTAAGCGAGACTGCCATCCAAACTATCATTCGTCAATGACGATCAAACTTTTGGGTAGCTTTTTTGGGTATCAAAATTTCCGAAATTGTGCTTTTTGGGTACTCTCTAGAAGTCAAAATGAACCGCTCTCTCCCCCCCCCTCCCCCCCGAAATTATATGTTATCGGGGAGAAAGATAAGAGGAAACTCTACCGCATGAAAATGGATATGGGAAATCCCCTCGTAATGAGTTCATTTCCCAAGCAAGAGTTATTAAATCATCATAGATGAGAGCTTTGATTAGAGGTTATTTTTCCGTTAGAATACCTCGTGGGAATGTAGCCCGCTTCACTCGTCACTGTTCATCAAATAAACATGTCAAGTCATGATGGACAGCAACTTTGGAAGAATGCCAACAATGCTTTAAAAAAAGTTCATAAGAATTCTTTTCGAAGGTTTTTTTCAACAAAACAACGTTCACAATTAAAGGTTCAAATTTGAGAAAAAGAGGGAATTAACATATTTCCTTTTAGTCTACTTAAATATAATTCCCAAAAGGGAAAATATTTAAGCTTTTTTGCTGATTAATGTAAGATCTGAATCAAAAACCTTTCCCCACCCATATAAAATGGCGCACAAACTCCAACTTTGGGCTTTATATATGTGGACATATGATGGATGTTTAAGGATGCAGAATTGCACTTTACTGAATAAGAGGACTTTTTTGAATAGAAATTTCTAGTGGATAGCACATCCCTTCTCGAGGCATACGAAAAACAGGACGCTTTATCAACTCGTCGGGCTTGCCGAAAAGCCTTGAACAGCAGTAAAACAACTCATCACGAACCTGTTGGTAATGGGCAAATAAAACATCCTACACAGCAAAGGCCTTGAGTAGAAAACCATTCGAAAATAGAAACAAAAATAAAAGCCTATACTCTCTAAATAAAGTACACATAGATAAGAAGTAATCAAGCAAATGGTGTGAGTCAACATTTAAATCAATTAAAATATTCTTCGATTGCTTAAGTGGCCTTATCGATAAGAAAGAATTGTCAACAAAGTATGAAATAATTTCTAAAGAATGTTGATAATTGAGCGTAGGGGAAATTCAACCGATCGCATTGATCATGTGATAATCAAACATCAAAAGTGATCAAACTTATAGACAAATTATAAGCAAATACTTGGCATAGAGGATATATTTAGCAAAAAGAAATAGCGCCTAACGAAAAAAAAGTTATATTTGTCGGTGAACTGGCTCAAAAATCAGTCGTTAGTCAATTCAATACTTAATAAAAATTCTGAGTACTCCCATTAGAATGGAGAAAGAAATTTTTCAAGGCAATCATTAATATTTTAAGTAATTTTTTATGTTCTAAAGTAGACAGCTGTACACTGACGAAAAATGTTTCTTAAACGGGAAACTAAAAGATACGCGCTCATGCCTTTTTGTTACTTCTATTAGTTTACTTCTCTTACTTATCTCTAGATAACGAAAAATGAGAATAACGAATGAAATTCCTATTTGTTTTCTGGATGGGACAAACGTCATGCTTCACATATAGAAATCAAAAAATACACCTCCTCCAGAAGCTAACTGATAAAAGCGCTCCCCAGAAAGTGCTACAAATTGCATTTCCCCGTAAAGAATCATGTTCGAGTAACATAACACTTTTATTCCTCCTCCTTCATGCCACCCCCTTATCAAACAAGCTTAGGATCCACTGAAAATAAAGCAGCAAAAATTGTTGAACATAATACACAAAATAGGCAAATCTCCTACACCATAATTCGTGCCGGTTCATCGACGCACAAGTGAGAAATTACAAACAATTCAGCTATGGAAAAATTTGCATACATCGAGCAGCGACCAGTTGGCCAAAACAAGTTCTTTACAGGGAGTCGTCCAATAGGTGAGGCTAATTAGAAAACGGCGACATCATTATGCATATTTATGCGTACATACCCACATAAATAGACATACACAGACATACCAATCATTTATACACATACTCAATATTAAGTTATGAGTGCTTTTTATCTAAGCGTTGCATAAACAATGGATTCGTCATTAACATTGAATAAATATATCAGAAAAACGTTGTAAAAAATGAGACATTTCTGCATTACGATTCACCATTCATTATTGAGAATGTTGTGATCAAGTCGTAGTTCACTACTATGACATTTATTTAAACGGTTTGCGTGTGCGTTCCTTATAGTGCAATGCAAACAATTTTTTTTTAATGAAAAAAAGAATAGACAACTGAAACAAGCGGAGATAAGTTGCGATTTAATGAGATAGGCGGGAATAAATTGCAATTTACTGGAGAAGGCGGAAATAAGTCACAAATTACCTGACGAAAATTAACAGTGTGGAAGGAAATTAGCTATTGAACAACGCCACTATTTGTGTCGAATAACACTTTGTGAGGTAAGTGTTAGGGAGTATACTCTCTGCTCCCACATAGCACGCACGCACGCATGGACACTCACGTACGCACTCACTAACTCACCACTCACTAACGCACGCACTCCACTCACTCTCACTCACTCACTCTACTCTCACTCACTCATTCATTCCACTCTCACTCACTCACTCACTCACTCTACTCTCACTCAGTCACTCACTCCACTATCAATCACTCACTCCGCTCTCACTCATTCACTTACTCACTCAACTCTCACTCACTCAGTCACTCCACTCTCATTCACTCACTCACTCCACTCTCACTACACACTCACTCCACTCTCACTTACTCACTTTATTCTCAATCACTCACTCAAATCTCACTCACTCCACTCTCACTCACTCACTTAGTCACTCCACTCCAAATGAGTCACTGACTCCACTCTCATTCAGTCACTAACTAACCCACTCACTCGCTCTACTCTCACTCACTCACTCCATCCTCACTCACTCACCCCACCCTCACTCACTCCAGTCTCACGCAGTCACTCACTCTACTCTCACTCACTCACTGACTCCATTCTCACTCACTCACTCATCCCATTCTCGCTCACTGACTCACTCTCACACACTCCACTCCCATTCAGTCACTTCACTCTCATTTACTCACTCAGTCCACTCTCACTACTCACTCATTTCACTCTCACTCACTCCATTCTCACTCACTCACCTCACTCTCGCTCACTGACTCACTCTCAGTCACTCCACCCACACTCACCCACTTCACTCTCAATCACTCACTCCATTCTCACTCACTCACTCACTCCACTCTCACTCACTCACTCATCCCATTCTCGCTCACTGACTCACTCTCACACACTCCACTCCCATTCAGTCACTTCACTCTCATTTACTCACTCAGTCCACTCTCACTACTCACACATTTCACTTTCACTAACTCACTCACTCCACTCTCACTCACTCACTCACTCCACCCTCACTCGGTCACCTCACTCGTCCACTCACTAACTCACTCACTCATTCCACTCTCATTCACTCACCCCACTCTCACTTACTTCACTCTCACTCACTCACTTTGTTCTCATTCACTCACCCCACTCTCACTCACCTCACTCTCACTCACTCACTCCACACTCACTCACTCCACCCTCACACAATCTACTCTCATCACCCACTCTACTCTCACTCACTCACTCCATTCTCATTCACTCACTTCGGCCTCACCAACTCACCCTTTCCACTTCCACTACTCACTTCACCCTCACTCACTCACTAAAGTCTCACTCACTCACTCGCTCCACCCTCAATCGCTCACCTCACTCACTCACTTACTAACTCAATCACTCATTCCACTCTCACTCACTCACCCCATTCTTACTTAACCACTCACTCGACTCTCACTCACTCATTCTACTCTCATTCACTCACTCATTCCGATCTCACGACTCACTCATTCAATAACTCACTCACTCTACTCTCATCAGTCACTCTACTCTCACTCATTCACTCACTCCATTCTCACTCACTCACTTCATTCTCGCTCACTCACTCATTCCACTCTCACTCAGTCACTTTATTCTCGAACACCCACTCACTCACTGCACTTCCATTCCGTCACTCACTCTACTGTCATTCACACACTCATTCCACTCTCACTACTCACTCACTCAATAACTCACTCAGTCACCCTACTCTCACTCCCTCACTCACTCTACACTCATCACTCACTCTACTCTCACTCACTCATTCACTCTATTCCCACTCACCCACCTCACTCTCACTCACTCACTCCACTCTCACTCACTACACCCTCACTCACTCTACTCTCATCACTCACTCTACTCTCACTCACTCACTCACTCAATTCTCACTCATCCACCTCACTCTCACTCACTAGACCCTCACTCACTTTTTTCTCATCACTCTATTCTCACTCATTCACTCCATTCTCAGTCGCTCACTCTACTCTCACTCGCTCACTCCACTCTCACTCGCTCACTCCACTGTCGCTCACTCACTTCATCCTCACTCATTCACTCCACTCACTCACTCACTCACTCACTGCAGTCTCAGTCAGCCACTCACTCCACTCTCACTCAGTCTACTCTCACCACTCATTCTACTCTTCCTCACCTCATTCTCATCCTCTCACTCATCCCACTCTCTCTCACTGACTCACTCTCACTCACCCACTCCACCTTCACTCATTCCATTCCCATTCAGTCACTCACTCCACTCTCAGTCACTCATTCCACTCTCTTACTCATTCACACTACTCTCACACTCCTACTCTCACTCATTCACTCACTCAGTAACTCACTCACTCTACTCTCACCCACTCATTCACTCGATTCTTCCACTCGTTCACTCACTGTACTCGCACTCACTCGCTCCACTTTCGTTCAGTTACTCCACTCCCATTCAATCACCCATTCCACTCTCACCCACTCACTCATTCCACACTCACTCACTCCACACTCACTCCACTCTCACTCACTCACTCACCCCATTCTCGCTCACTTACTCTCACTTGCTGACTCTCACTCTCACTCCATTCACTCACTGTCACTCACTGACTCACCCATTCCACTCACTCCATTCGCTCACTCACGCACGCACACACGCACGCACGGACTCTTTTTGAGTTGTTTGATTAACACAATGTTCACAACTAAACTGGTCAACTCGCCATCTTCTCTTTTTCCCTTACTATAAGTCTTTGTCTCCTTTAGCATCGGAAGAATTTAACGCGAAGGCAACAGCACACAACTCTCGTTAGGGACGTCGGAGTCAACTTTTCGTGTTTTGTGAAAACGGCTTTCGCGTTCGTTCGGAAAAACAACTTCATCGGTCTCGGATCTGATCCATTCACAAAAATTTTCAATTCATATATATTTCTCAAAACAATCTGAACAAACATTAAATTTTTTCTCCAAATCTACAGATGAGAAATTAGTTGATAGGGAAATTTAAAAACAACATTTTTTACGGAGAGTATCTCCAAATAAGCGCATCAATTTAACGATGCCTATCACATCTTTTGATCACATGAATATTTACAGTTTACGTTGTTTTATTTGAATTTTTTTATAATTTTTGATGGTCGACAAAGCAGTCAGAGTTCACCTTTAAAAAACACCTACCTTTATCATAAAATTATACCTAAAACTGGAAGTGCCAATGAACAGTTGAGTGTGAGAAATAAATTGTTTAATCGAGAAGGCGCTAAAAAGAATGAAAGAAGAAGAATTGCCCTAAAGAAAATATAGAATGAGAATGAATAAACATTATTTCTGCTCTGAAAAAAAAAAAGCTGATGAACGCTAACTGATAAGCATCAAGAATGATGAGCAAAAAATTTGGCCACGTCAAGTTTTCGTCGTCGTTTCACAATATGAGGAAAACGATTCCACAAATGACCGTTATCATTTTCGATCATAAAAAAACTCCTACTAATAATTCCATCACCATTTGCATAAGAATATTCCGCTTCTCTTTTTCGTTTCTTTACGTCGGGATTTTTTTTCCACAATATTATTCAATTTCGGTAGTTGTCTTCCAACTCACGGAAATTGAATGAAAGACGAGCAAAAAAAAAAAAAAAACTCATATCTTTCACCAACAACGAAAAACTGATCAATCTACCGACTTAAGTTGAAAATGACCTATTTTTGAGAAGTGGATATAAGAAGAGGATATGCGAAGATGGAGTTTCGAAAAAAACAGAAGGCAAATATTAGATAAAAGAGTTGAGTTGAACTAGCGTTAAAAATGAAAATATGTGCAATTCGTCCAAAAAAAATTCCCTTATAGCACTCAATCTACCCGCAGTGGATCAGCAAATACACTCGTTCCGGTCGTTTACAATCGGTACCAATCTAGGGTTTAGCTAAAGCTCTTTGAGAGGATCGTCTTAACAATTTTATAGCGCAGATATCTTCGTATAGCAGTGAAAAAAGAAAGAAAAAACAAGACATTCAAAAAAGAACGAGTCAACAGACTGGCACGACATAGGGAATTTGTATTTCACTCATTTGATAAACAAACTTAACAAGTTATGAACAAAAGTTGAAATATGTGACTAAATGACGTCATAACTTGATTTATGAAGCGATAATTTTAAAAATTTTCCACAAAAAAAATGCTTTTCTGTAAACGAGCCGGTGGAAAATGAAACTATGATCGACCTGAATTGATGAAAATTTGTGGGTACATTCATAAGACATGTTTCGGCACACAATGTTAGGTTTATGGTAAATACACTACGCCGAAATAAATGGAAAAAAGAAAAAAGCAAATAAATATATATATCCATGTACGAGGCTCATTTCATCACTTCGTATTTATGTGTTGCAGATTCGTAATGGAAAAACACCTGGCGGAATCCGGAAAGAAAATCGACGGCGGAATTGCTATTATAACGCCAAAAAGAATGAAGTTTGCTGTATCCGAGAGTTGCAACATTAAAAAGTATAGAAATGTGAATATTATAAATAAATAAATAGTTGAAAAAATAAGTAAATAAATAAACACAAACGAATAAGTAAAATAAATAAAAAATATCTGTAAATTATTATGCAGTTGCTAAGAATATTCGTTACTGCATTAAGATGACCGCACTATCATACGAATTAGGAGTTCGACAAATTCCGCGCAGAGTCCGACTAGTTGCGCTTATTGATAGAAACAGTTCATATGCAGTGCTAACGCTAATCAATAGTAAACCATTCCTCTTATCTACTTCATGATTTTGCAAGAAGACTACCTAAACGTTCAAATATTAGTGGAAGAAGACAAGGAGAAATATTTTAGGAAAATGTAACTTGTACAGATATTTCATAATGTTGCGATTTTCGGTGGGATTGTAACGCACGAATCTTAAGCTCAACACTTCCTATACCTGTGTTTAATTAGAGATGTTAGGTAACACTGAACCATATAAATTAGCTACAAAAAACATATATAAAGGTTGATATAAAGGTTGAATACAGTTGGAGAAGATCTTATCATCCCGCATTGCTGATGGAATCGAAAGGTTGGTTAAAGCAGTTTATCATTGCATTCAATCGCTGCGAGGTAACATTCCAAAGAGTACAAAGAATGTTTGCATATTTATCTAGTAAATGGTAGCAGCTTTAACGATCCAACAGGTAAGACAAATGTTTGCATGAACTCACCTGAATGAACTTATGAAATGCGAAGAGAAGAAAGCACAACAAGCTTTGAAACATATAATCTCTGATTTCTTGAAAAAAAAGCAGTAAAATTCAAAGATTTAATTTAGAGATTTGCTTATTCGAAACAAGTACTTGGATACCGAAGGTCAAAAAGCTTTATTTAATAAAGTTTTCCGGAAATTCTAGAGGCTGAAACATCAAAGTTTTCGGATAGAAAGCAATCCGGATTCTTATTCGGATTTCTTCGGAAAAAAACCCTAGGTGACGATTGTTTCCGATTTCAACAGAACTGAACGTAATAAACCGGTAACGACATAATCAGCAAATGTTAGGAAGTTTAATGAAAGAATATGGTAGCGGTCATATGATACATAAATTACACTCTTATGATTGCGATAACAAGTTGATTTGCTTCTTATCTATCATTTTTCCGACATTATTATTTCTGATGTCTGATTAGGATTTTTTCAGATTTCCTGATGTTGATGCGCTTTTTTGATTTCCTATCATATTGGATTGAAAAATGTTATCAGCAAATAAATATTTTTGCCGAACAGACACCTCGTGATATTCTACTCGACAGTAATTGTTGTCGCGGGCACATATTCAAGCGTGTATGTTAAACGTCTGTGCACATATCTTATATCTAACATTTTTATCAGCCACCATGCATTTGGCTATCTCATTTATTTGGGGATGTCAGCGAAATCGGCACATTTAATAAGACTTCAACAAACGACTCATTCACTAAACACGTCATCAACCAAGTGGCTTGCTTCGCGGCGGGAGAAAGGGAGGGAGGGGGGAGATGATTGTATACTGAAGCCAAATGGCGAATGGGAGACATCTTACAAGCATCAAAATCTCTGAGATATCAGCTAAGATTGGCTAATAGCAAAGTTTTTCACCTTATAAAAATCCGTTCAGCAAATTAATAGCGACTATAAAATGAACTCATATCGGAAAGATGCTTTTATCCAAAAAAATGTGGTTGTCAGCATTTCGCAACAATATTTTAGATTTAATGACACAAAACAAGAAAAGTGGCTAATTTAGAAACCAATGAAGCAAACGTTCAACGTTCTAGCTGTTTTCATTAGACCACTGCGCATTGAGGAAAAAAAACAAGAAATTTAATCATACAAAATTAAAATTCTATAGCATTTGTTGAAACTAAACCTAAACCTCAATTGGGATTCAGTGAAGCTGACTGTTTAGTAATCCAATTTCTTTTTTTTTTTACCTAAATCATCTCACAAATATCGAAAATATCAATCACAAAATGCCTAGGCTTTGATTAGGTTGGGGATTACTTCCAGAATATATTAGTTCATACATCTTATCGATTTCAGTAGTACCGATACGAGGCAAAATAGTAATTTTTCAACGCCTATAATGTCTATACGGATATAGTTCGAGCATGATTCCGCCTCTGATCAGTTGCGTTTAGCAAGTTCTTCCCCATTTTGGATATTAGCTTGATACAACATTAGATGCGATTCTATTAAATTTTAAAGTTTTTAAATGTGAAATTCGGTTATATTCTGAGAGGTATCCAAATTTAATAATAAATTGTTAAGGAATTTTAATATACGCTCACAAAAACATTTCAGTCCTCTCAAACAGCACGGCGGAAGTTACCTAAGCGGATCGATCCTTTTGAATTTAGAAAGCTGCAGTGTAAACATTAGAATCCACTCGAATATTGGTATCACAAATGCGTCAACTTAGGCTTTCAATAAGCGCTAAATCGTGTTAGCTGTCAACAACGATTCAATCAATGAATATTGAAGCTTCCGAGAAAGCGGAAGATTGTATTGATTGGTCAGAATGTGAACAATGAGTGGTAGATTTCTTTTTTTGGCAAAAAAAGGAAGAGAAATAAACGTTGGTAAATAGTTGCTATGAATGATGTCACAGAGAATATCGCTAATATTTATGAAATCATATGAGTGCACTACGCAAATATTAAGCAAACGACTACCGCTCTGTTTTAGATTGCGAAGTGATTTCAGCTTTTAAAAATGTTTCAGTGGTTCTTCCTCTAACTTACTATTCCGACCGCCGGTAATTTGGCATTTATCAGAATTTGCTAAATATTATAGCTCTCTGATACTAATCATAGCACAAAATCGAACAAATGCAGCAATACGACCGTTTTCATTAGGAAAAAGAGGCCCATATTAGATAGCATGCGCAGCTTAGCGCAAAACTGAAATAAACAAAAAGCGAACTGAGAATAGAGTTAACCGATATGTGCATTTAAACGCCATTTTCTTCCATTTTTACGCAACTAGCTTGCTGGCTTAAACGCTTTCTTGGCCAATAAACGATTCATACAAATCTTGCCTTATTCATTTCATCACCTGTTTATAATCGAAAATGTTAACGAATACCTAATAATATTCAGTCAAACATTTAAATATATTACTAGTAAAAGAATTACCACCTATGACAAATTTTCGATAATCTTATTGAACAAAACATTTTTCGAAATATTTTTACATATAATTCAAAATGTTTTAGTTTGCAACTCTCATATTATTTTCACTATTATTGCCTACTTCTAATACTAATATAATAAGTACGCCACATACCAATCAGCGGATATAGCCGCAACAAAATCGGTCTGTTTCCGGTTATTCCCAGCTTTTCTCTACTTCTCCTTATTTCACTAGTCCTATTCATCTTCTGAAGTCAGCAAGGACCTCTGGTCGAAACCACTCGAAAGTACTCTGTATTTTACGACTCACACACACAAGTGATGCGAGCTACTTTTGAGTGGTTACGACCTGAGATCGCGATTGGCTTGAGAGGATGAATAATAGTACAAAATAACTCAACTACGCTATTTAATTTATTTTAAGGGAAAATTTTTTGTTTCATTTTCATTAGATAAAGTTTCACGATCTATTTATTCTACTACTGCTGCGGAAGTTGAAAGTTAGCGTTGATTAAATATGCTAGAAATAAATATATATTAGTAAATTGAACCTCTATATCACTTCATCAGATAAACCTAAGTTTTAAATGCTATTAAAAATGACACGTTTAATTAACATCAATAAAATGAACACCTTTCTAGTCAGGTGTTTGGATACATCAGAAAAATTCCCTACAAAATCGGAAAAAATTAAAAGAAAGAGTAGAAAAGAAAATTCATACTGCGGAAGAAATTTTATGAAGAGGAAAACTTAGAAGGCATCCGATCGGGAAATCGATCCCAAAAATGTGCTAGAAATAAAAATGTGTCGAAAAGGGTTGTCAATGCTAGCAATAATAAATCCCTTAGATGGCATAAACTACGAAAATCGATGAAGTCGTAGGCGAATTTCATTCGATTCTCACGTATAAATCCTCTTATTTGCGGAATTGAAAAGTAAAACAAATACGGATCGCACTCTTTGAATGTACTATAGTAATAAAAATGATAAATATTAATGAAAGCGCGCATTGAAAGAAAAGCATAAAACTTTTCGTCGAAATTTTTTCATTTTCTTTCGATATCAATAGCAATAAACATTTAAAAAAATTTTCCAAAGGCACTACATATGCAAATGACCTCAAATAATCATAAGAAAAAAGAAAAAGATAGTACACAAACTTAACTAAATTAGTACTCTCAATAATGTACTCATATCTGAGCAATATAGTCTTCAAATCAGTATCATTCTACAATAGAAATTTCAAGAAAAAAACTCATAAAAAACTCCATATCTTATCCACTTCCGATTAAAATACAATCTACGACGATAAATGAGTGGATTTACATCTGGCAGATGTTATCCGGACTTAATGTCTGGTTAAAAGGGCACCAATCCTAACCTAGAAGGTAATCATTATTTCTCATATATGCCCTCTATGATTAAAGCTAGATAGCTACAAATATGAACGATGAATGTATTAAAAACCTCCCGTTTAAAAGGAATTTCATCGATAGTCATTAAGACCATACCACAATTCGCAAATGACTAAAAAAAATCAAAATCAAAAAATCACCTTAGAATACGATAGGGTCTTAATGATAATGTGTATGATAGTGTGCGTTAATCAACTATACCCAATAAATGGTACTGCCGTTCAATGAAATTTTACTGCAGCTATGGCAAATTCTATGCCTCAAGAAAATCGTCTACAGCCTCGAATATAAGGATCCTAGACGTTCGATAGTCTCCATGGTTGGAAAAACCCGAAAACTGTTGAGGTTTCGATGACTTTGACCCCCCCCCCCCCCCCCCCCCCCCACCCCCAAGTTTGCTGCTCTGAAAACCAAAACCCTCAGTTTGCGGCTCCGAATACCAACACTCCCAATTTGCGGCTCCGAATACCAACACTCCCAGTTTACGGCTCCGAATACCAACACTCCCAGTTTGCGGCTCCGAATGCCAACACCAAACGCCATCACATTAGAGAAAGAGTTTCCTTGAAAGATACGAAGGTAGTAGCATAAGAACATATTCAACAAGAAGTGTAAAAATTTTCGAAACGATTTAGACTGTTGAACGTAAGATTAATAAATGTTTAATTAGTTAGTCACGACAATTTTATTCATTCAGTTCAGAACTTAAGCTAAAACAAATTTTAAATACTACAATTTTAAAATATGCTTAAATATCGGGCGTCAATTTATTTAAACGCCTTGCCGCAATCATGGAATAAGATCACACATGAAGATGTATGCGCAAACTTGTCGAATCTATGACGACAGTTTCAGAGATGGATAGAGAAGTTCAACAGCTTAAATCGAACAAGAAAAATCCAACTTCTACAGATTATAATCGGTGTTAATGAGTGCGTAGTGAGCTTCATCCCCACTAATATTTTAGTGCCTAATTATCTATTCGATACTACATAAGTCTCAAATAAAAGGTGTCCTTTCCATATCTTCTTTTCTCGAACCAATAATCTCGCATGATTTCCAAATGTAAATAGGTTTGTTTAATGACATAAACCGAATAAAACAGAAGTTCATGATATAAATTTATAATGATATAAAATTTTAACAATAAATATAAATTTTAATAGCAAAAAAAAAATAAAAAAAAAATGATATTAACAAAAAACGTTCTTTCGGAAAATGTTTTCGATAATCGAACAAGCACACCGATATCAAAACTAAAGAGTCTGTCAAGCATTATAAAAAAAAGAGGAGGAGTTTTGTGATAAAATAGCTGGAGACATAAAAGTTGAAACAAATCTAGAAAAAAAGTTGAATAACGAACAACAGAATGCTAAATTTTAAGAAAAATTTGATAGGAAAAAAAGATTAGCATAATATTTTCGGTAGTGAATGATGGCAATTTGAGACGATCGAGTGTCAGCATTTCAAATGTGACGGAAATTCGCAGACATTGACTATATTTTTTTGTTCCCTTGCTCACAAATGTGATTTTTTTTTTTTTTGACGATGCTATATTCAGGATGGTTCTCTATTCTTGGCAAAATCTAGAAAAGGAGTTTTCAATTTGAAATCGACCTTTAATTTTTCTCAAGCCGAAATCAGGTGGGGGGAGGGGGGGGGAAGACTTTATTCAAGCTGAACTTTCCACTTTTCTGAATCGAGATGATGGGGGAAGGGAATCTGCTATTCTTGACATTACGGAATTGACATGACCATTTCAATCCCAATAAATAGAACCAATCAATTCAGTGATGTTCGCATACAGTAGGTGCATAGGATTCGACCGATCAAGGTGATCAAAGAGATTATGCTATTGACCAATCAATAGCCTCGATTGATTTTATTTGATATTTATTGACCATTTATAAATATCTCTAGAAAGAGAACAAAAAAATATATAAAAATATATCAAATAAATAGTCGGAAATAATTGAAATGACAGAAAAAAAAGAGACAGAAATTGTTGCACTACTTAAAGAATCAATCTTTCAGCAAATATTACTATATAAAAATACTGAAACAGCAAAAAAATTGCTCAGAAAAAAATTTAGAGCCAAGAGGAAGAAAAAAAGCGGTAATTTCAAAATGTGGAATATTTATGAGTTATTTTGTCCTTATAGAAATTTCTATGGAAAGAGCCTAAGAAAGACAAAATAAATAAGGAAAAAATTTCATTTAAAACACTAAAAAGTTATTAAAATATGATTATTAAATTTTAATATTTAAGAGAAATATTAATACTATGATATGCAAATGATATATTTTCAATTATTCAAAGTTTTACACCACTGCTAAATAATTTTAAAATACATCGTATCAATTAACTGTTCATCTAAATTATATCTATTTATGAAACTTTCCAGTTATAAAAACTTTGTAAATCATTTTCTATTTCAAAATATTCGGATATTAATTACA